>VDFB02257972.1:0-29234 GCA_007258455.2 Sequoia sempervirens | reverse complement strand
AATCATGTCCAATAATTTTTTTTTCTCATCCTTAAAGAACTTCCTCCAGTCACCCACCCCTGTAGTAGTAGGGCCTTTAACATCATCCTTTCCACCTTTTTTCCCTTTTCCTCTAGCCACCTACTCCTTTATCAGCTCAAAAAAATACAAGTGGTCCTCTCTAAGCTCACTAATCTTGTGGAACATGACCTCCAAAGAGTCTACACTATTCTTAACATAAATATGAGAGACATGGACCAATTTCTTGATATCCTCATTGGTCTCCAACACCTTGGCCTCTAAATCAGCTAGGCATTGTTCACATAAGGACTTGAAATTGGTGAAAGAACATTCAAGATCAACAATTATACCAATTAAAATATTCAAGGTAGATCCTTTCAGAATATTCTACACATTCTCTTTCAAACCCCTTATTTTGATGTTAACCCTGTTGAATTCCTATAGAGTCAATTTTTCCAATTTGAAAGTACCAGTGGCCCCCACCCTCGCCATGTCAAGGAGCTCTAACATTGAGGTGGTGTCATCATTAAGATAGGAGAAGTCCTCCGATAGGGGGTTAACCTTAAGAGGCTTTGGTTTCACATGCTTCTACTCAACACCCTCCTCGTCCTGCATAGGTTTCTCACCAACAAGCTCCACATTTGGTGTGTCTCAAACTAGGGAATCATCAATTTCCACCACCTTCTCCTCAAGAGCCTTCTCCTTGCACTACTATGTGGCATAGTTTCTCATCTTGGTGATGTGCTTAGAAGCCCTTCTAGGCTTCTCCTTGGCCTCCACAGTCACAACATTCTCCTGTAAAACTTCCTCCTTACCACCTACCTCAGCATCAACCTGACCAATATCCACAACATCTCCCTAGAACCCACCTCTGTGTCATTACCATCAAACTGGGACTCCAACTCATGAAGAATAAGTCACTTGGTTGCCCATTTTCCTTTAGGGTTACCCTTCTTTCTCGCTTTTGTAAATATGTTATGTGTATTGAAGGATTTAGGTAATGAAATCACTAGTATTTTCAATAAGAAAGGGGTAATATATAGGGATTTAAGCATTTTGATGCTTACAAAATATATTTTTTTTCTAACAATTGTTTTAAATAAAAAAGAAAAAAGAAAGGAATGGTAGTTTCCCTCAAGAAGGAAAGGGAACAATCAAGATAATTTGAGATGAAGGAGGCTCGATGCTAGAAGATATATGAGCTATTGCTTCAAAATAGAATAAAATAGATGATAAATGAAGTATTATTGGTTCAAAAAAGAGGGAGGGAACAATAATGGAAAACCCAAATGATTATAAGGAGTGAAAGGGGTAGGCTACAACTCAATTTCATTTATTAAGATAAGAGAGAGAAAGATCTCTTTTATCATAGAAAAGAGGTGGGGAAACAAAGAAATGGATTCCCAAATGACAATAGGGAGGCCAAGAAGAGTACCTTCAATCGAAAAATAATGGAAGGTGAATAAAATATATGGTTGTTAATGTTGGCAATACAAGGGCAGACAATTAAGGGGGGGGGGAATCAGTTGTCACATAAATTCAAAACTTATTCAACTTATTAGCCTTATTCTCAGATCTGATAATTAACCATGAAAACACAAATCATCAACACATCAAAAACACACATAACACCAAAAAATTTTACGTGGAAACCTTGTTAGGGGAAAAACCACGGTGGAGGTCAGTCCACAAGATTATAGCCTATTAAAAGTATAATGAAAATGAAATATGGGGAATGCACATGCATTTAGGCACACTGCCTAGAGCTCACTGCTCAGTTACAAAGGAAGACACACTATCTTACAAAGAGATTTGGATTACAACCATTCAAATTTTGAACTGAGAAAATAACATTTGCTAATGCCTGATTACAATTCCAATTAAGCACATGAACACTTCTCCACTCTTCTTCACACTCTACTTTTCCTTCGAATGATTAGGACATTATTCATGCACACACACATTTAGCATACTTCAAATGAAATGAACAATTGCTTATATATATCCGCAACAAGAAATTTCATCTCTACAAGTTGGCCACAAAGAAATAATAAATGAATATAAACTATCGGCCCAAAAAATTAAAGATTATCAATGTGAATCAACCAAGTTTGGCCAAAACTTAGTGAGGACCCAAAAAAACATCTTCAACACAAAACACTTCAATTAATTTATCCTCGAAGATCCACAAAACACTACAAACACTATGTCGGCCAAGAACAAGAAAAACATGAACACGCAAGAGAAAATTGCCAACCACGAGCACAACATTCAATGCAGACATGCAACAAAGATAGAGCATGATCTAGAAACATCCACAAGAATCATGAATCACAAGAGAAGCATCCACAACAACTAAACTAACTGAAATAGCATCATCTTCAATCAGGAACACCAATTGAAGAAACAAAAAAACTATCAGAATGAAAATCTTCATAACTTGATCAAATCTCATGTGGATCTTTGAAACTCGACATGGATAAACTAGATACACTCAGCAAAAAACCATTTAGTCCACAACCACTGATCAACAATGCACAAAAATAACCACCAGTATGTCGGCTACACTAAACTTAACTTCACCATTGACAACCTGCAACTCATTTATTACAATTTTCTCAATATCCTCGACATAGACAACTTCAAATGAATTTATGCTAATAGTTTTGACATCAATGACAACCACATATCAGCAACACAAACACAAAATCCAACAATCTCCCCCTTTGGCATTGATGACAACACATGATGTGAAAAACACCATCAATGCAACTAACTCCTGCTTAGGTTTTGACTCGTCTTCTCCTTAACACTTTCACTTAATCTTTCTCCCCACAAGGCTCTTCTCCTTAGATAATCCCAATTTTTTACATGACTCTTCTCCCCCTTTGACATCAATGAAAAAGATCTTTAAGCTCTAAACCACATATTTGAACCATTTGACTACTCCCCTTGAGTAGCAACCACCACAACATCAATCTGAAACAAGATATGATTATGAAATGCATAGACTGATGCAATGTAATGCATCCTTAGTTCTGATTAAGAGAGGTAATCACCCCTAACTTCCCTTTGAGATACTCAAAATTATCCTTAGGCAATGGCTTGGTAAAAATATCCGCAATCTACTCCTTAGTAGGCACATACTCCAGTCTGACTTCCTTTTCACTTACCTTCTCCCTCAAAAAGTGAAACTTGATAGATATATGCTTTTTTTAAATGCAACACCAGATTCTTGGAAATGTTAATAGCACTTGAGTTATCACAAAATATAGCAATAGGCTCTTCATATACAACTCTGATATCCTTCAACATCTGCTTCATCCATAGGACTTGAGTACATTTGTTACCAACAACAATGTATTCGACCTCTATAGTAGACAAGGAAATTGCATTCTACTTCTTGCTTAACCATGAAATTAGCTTCTTACCCAAGAAAAATGCTCCACCACTAGTACTTTTTTTTTCATTCACATCTCCTGCCCAGTCAACATCAGTAAAGGCACTCAAAGTAAGATCATCATCTTTAGGATACCATAGGCCAAGATCAACAGTTCCCTTCAAGTATCTTAAAATTCTCTTCACAACAATCACATGAGATTCCTTCAGATTAACTTGAAATCTTGTAACAATACATACAACATTCATGATATTAGGCCTAGTTTGAGTTAAATACAACAATCCACCAATCATTGATTTGTATCTTGTCTAATTTGCTTTTGGAGAATCATCTTTTGTTTTCAACTTGCATTCGGTCACCATGGGTCTACCAACTAGCTTTGAATCTTCCATACCAAACTTCTTCAGCAATTCCTTCACATACTTGGATTGAGATATAAAAATCCCTTTATCTAATTGAGTAATTTGCAATCCCAAAAAGGATTTCATCTCACCAATCATAGACATCTCAAATTCATTCTACATCTCATTAGCAAACTTCATGCACAAACCATCATCTCCTCCAAAAATGATATCATCAACAAAGACTTCAACAATCAAATCTTTATCATGATCAATCTTGAAATACAAATTACTATCAGTAGTACCTTTGTTAAATCCAAGCTTCAGCAAATACTTATCCAATCTTGCATACCATGCTATATGGGCTTGCTTGAGTCCATACAATGCTTTCTTCAACCGACACACCATATCTTCCTTATTAGTCAATTGGAATCCATCAGGTTGCTCAACATACACTTCTTCCAATTCACCATTTAGAAAAGCTGATTTTACATCCATCTGATAGAATTTGTAGTTCTTGTGAGCAACATAGGCAAGAAATAATCTTACAGCTTCAATTCTAGCAACAGGGGCACAAGTCTCTTCAAAATCAATTCCTTCCATCTATGAGTATCCTTTACATACTAGTCTTGCTTTATTTCTAACCACTTCACCTTGTTCATTCAGTTTGTTTCTAAGGACCCATTTGGCTCCAATTACATTCTTGTCCTTAGGTCTGGGAACACAAATCCATGTATCATTTTTCTCAATCTTTTTTAACTCTTCTTTCATTGCTTCAACCCAATGCTCGTCTTTGCATGCTTCATTCACACGAGTAGGCTCAATCTTTGATATCAAGCAATACTCTTCTACAATCTTTCTCCTAGTCTGGACACATTTGTTCTTATCACCTATGATTTGATCTTCTGAATGATTCAATCTTACATACCTCAAAGTCTTCTTAGGATGTTCTTCAACTTCAGGTTCTTCTGATCTCTCTTCTGCTTTTTCACCAGTTTCTCCTTCTTCATTTTCTTGATTTACCAGATTGATTTGCACTTGATTTGTAGTCTAAACTTGCTTTCCTTGGTTTGTACTATCATCCTAATCATCAGTCATATCCATAGGTTTTGGATGGTGTACCAAAGTCTTCATCAACCTTAACATTTTCACTTTCAACCATTTTCTTCAATCTTTTATTGTAACACCGGTAGGCCTTACTTTTAGGAGAATAACCCAGAAAGATACCTTCATCACTCCTAGCATCAAACTTTCCTATGTCTTCATCTATCTTAATATAACATCTACTTCCAAATATCTTGAAGTATTTAACAGTAGGCTTTTGACTAGTCCATAGCTCAAAATGGGTCTTACCAGTATCACCTTTGATTTGTACCCAGTTGAGTGTGTACACAACATTACTCATAGCTTCTCTCCAAGAGATATGAGGAACATTTCCTTCCAGCATCATAGTCCTAGCAACATATTCAATTATTTTGTTCTTCCTTTCCACAACTCCATTTTGCTGAGGGGTCCAAGGTACAGATAATTGTCTCTTTATTCCATGTTCTTCACAAAAAGAATTAAATTCACCGAAAGTGAATTCACCACCTTTATCTGATCTCAGACATTTAATCTTCAAACCTGTCTCTGTCTCAACCATAGCTTTAAAGATTTTGAACTTTTCAAGTGATTTATATTTCTCCCTTATGAAAGTAACCCATACCATTCGAGAATAATCATCAATGAGTAACATGAAATACCTGTAACCTTGTAAACTTCCGACCTTAGAGGGACCACACAAATCAGTATGCACAAGCTCTAACAATTCACTTGAACAATGCTTTTTACTCCAAAAAGAAATCCTGGTTTGCTTTCCCAATTGACATTCCTTACATATTGCATTAGTAGGTTTCACCAACTTGGGTAGATCTCTCATAGCCTTAGTGGAACTTATCTTGACAATATTATCAAAGTTAACATGACACAATCTCCTATGCCATAACCAACTTTCATCAACTTGAGCAATCAAACAACTTTTACTAGCAGGACTCAAGTGAAAGATATTACCTTTTGTTTTTGTACCTGATACAATTTCATTTTCAGAACTCAATATACACTTTCCATCCTTGAACTGAAGATTGTATCCCTTATCAACCATTTGATCAACACTCAAAAGATTATGCTTCAAGCCGTCCACATACATAACACCATCAGTATTATACTTACCATAAAGAGAAATGCATCCTCTTCCACTGATCACACTAGTTGTATTATCACCAAATCTCACAACACCACCATCATACTTTTCCAAGCTCACAAACTTACTTTTTTCTCCCGTCATATGATGTGAACATCCACTGTCAATCACCCATTCATCTTTCTCTTCAACTTGAGCAGCTAGGGCTTTCTCCACATTTGTACAACCAACATACTCAATAGATACAAGATTATTTTCTTTGATAGCAATAAATACCCATTCATCATCACTTCTATTTCCTTTATCAGATTCATCATATGTCACACTTTCATAAGCAACATAGTAACACTTCTTCTAAAATCTAGGCTTGTTATGTCTTGGTTTAGCAACTCTTTTCAGACACCTTGATGCAAAATGACCAATCTTATTGCAAGAAAAACATATAAGAGGCAATTTTTCTTCATACTTACCTTTTCCTCTCAGTACTCTTTTGATAATAAGTGATTCTATCTCTTCTAGCTCTTTTTCTTCTTCTTCAATCTATTTGATTTCATCCTCATACTTGAATGTCTTCCTAGATGAAATTTCACTCGGATCATATCTTTGTCTATCTCTTCTAGAGGTAGTAGCCTTAAATGCAGATTCAACCTTAGGAAGGGCATCACCAAACTCACTTAACTCAAAAGTAGTCAGCTTACCAACCAACGTATCTTTGGTTATGTTTGTTATAGTCCAAAGCTCTTCAATAACACTAGCTTTGAATTTGTAAGAATCAGGTAGGGATCTAAGCACTTTAGCAACAATCCCAAATTCATCTATCATTCCTCCAGCACATCTAATATCACACACAAGTTCATTCACTCTTTGCATGAAAGTATTAATGTTCTCATCATCACCCATTCTCAACCTTTCATATTTCCCTTTCAAACTCCGCAACTTAGCAATCTTCACATTAACATCACCTTCATGCAAGGTTTCCAACTTTTTCCAGATCTCATGAGCAGTCTTTAGATCCATAACATTTGTCATCTTAAAATCAGTCAAAGCACTCAACAAGGCTTCCTTAGCCCATATATTATACTCAACATCTTTGATCTCAGTAGAAGTAGTAGGACCATTATGTGGAATAATATACATATTACTTGTAATGCTCTAGTAGGGTTCACCAATGCATCTCAGATGGCACTCCATTCAATTCTTCCACAAAGAATAATTTGTTCCATCAAATCTCGGACTATCCTTCTTGTAACTTGCCATCTCGAATCACCTTAAGTTGTTAAACTTCTTCCAAGGAACCTACTTTGATACCAATTGTTGGTAATACAAGGGAAAACAACTGAGAGGGGGGGAATTAGTTGTCACAGAAATTCAAAACTTATTTAACTTATTAACCTTGTTCTCATATTTGATAATTAACCATGAAAACATAAACCATCAACACATCAGAAACACACATAACACCAAGATTTTTTTATGTGGAAACCCTATTAGGGGAAAAACCACGGTGGAGGTCAGTCCACAAGATTATACCTTGTTAAAAGTATAATGAAAATGAAATATGGGGAATGCACATGCATTTAGGCACACTGCTTAGAGCTCACTGCTCAATTACAAAGGAAGACACACTGTCTTACAAAGAGATTCATATTACAACCATCTAGATTTTGAACTAAGAAAATAGCATCTGCTAATGCCTGATTACAGTTCCAATTAAGCACATGAACACTTCTTCACTCTTCTTCACTCTTCTTCACACTCTGCTCTACCTTTGAATAATTAAGACATTATTCACGCACACACACATTTGACATACTTCAAATGAAATGAACAATCACTTATATATATCCGCAACAAGAAATTTCATCGCTACAAGTCGACCACAAAAAAATAATAAAATGAATATAAATTGTTGGCCCAAAACATTAAAGATTATCAATGCGAATCAACCAAGGTCGAACACAACTTAGTGAGGACCCAAAACAACATCTTCAACATGGAAACACTTCAATTAATTTATCTTCGAAGATCCACAAAACACTACAAACACTATGTCGGCCAAGAATAAGAAAAACATGAACACGCAAGAGAAAATTGCCAACCACGAGCACAATGATCAATGTGGATGTGCAAAAAAGATAAAGCATGATCTAGAAACATCCACAAGCATCACGAATCACAAGAGAAGCATCTACAACAACTGAACTAACTGAAATAACATCATCTTCAATCAGGGACATCAACTGAAGAAACATAAAAACTGCCAGAATGAAAATCTTCATGTAGATCTCTAAAACTCGACGTGGATAAACTAGATACACTTAGCAAAAAACCCTTTAGTCCACAACCTCTGATCAACAACATACAAAAATAACCACCAGTATGTTAGCTACACTGAACTTCACTTCACCACTGACAATCTGCAACTCATTTATTACAATTTTCTCAATATCCTCGACATATACAACTTCAAATGAATTTATGCTAATAGTGTTGACATCAATGACAACCACATATCAACAACACAACCACAACATCCAATAGTTAATACATCCAAATTTACAATATAAATCTTGAAAAATATAATGATATGGAGTAGCATCAAGCTTGTGAAGAATGGAAAGAGATTTAAAGCTTATATTTAAACCTAGGATAAATGTTGGTTTCTTTACAAATATGCTCAATATTACTACAACAATTTGTGAAAATATCGTTCAAAGATAAAGACATAAATTTAAATCTTATAAGATCAAAAACATATTATTTTTTCAATTCATATTTAAAGTTACAAATATTTTAAATCAACTAACTTTAATCTCAAACTATAGTTTGGTTCATAACTCTAGTATCAAAGATGTAATTTTGAGAAACTATTTAAGATTTTCAACTTCTAATTTTGGTTCAAATATTTCTTGATAAATTTTAGGTTCCCATTAATAACATAACTAATTATCAAAGTATCTTTATTGAAGGCCTTATTTAGTGACATATGTTTTCAAATTAGAGAAAATATTAGTTCTTATTCTTCAATATCCTAAATTATAGAAAATTATGATTAGATGTTCTTTGAAAACCTTAAATACAAAATGCATTACGATCTACAAAGGAAAACTAAGGAGGCGCCTCTTGAAACATGTTCTTGATGAAGCTCTTGTAGACGATATTATTCCATCATTGTTGAGAGTGTAAAGGGAAGGGGCCATAAAAAAAAATATAAACATGCAATATATAAATAAGATAAACTATAACATTATGGGGGAGTTGGTCATGTGTTCATTAAGAAATTTCATCATAATGGACATGCGTTCATCTATTCTCTTTCTTGTAAATAACAATTTAGAAAGTTGTGACTAGATAAAATTTTAAAAAATGAAACACAAAAGGATGTGCATTAGTTGTTTGGTGAAATTGATGGATACTTCGATTATCTACCATGTGGATTGTCCCTTGGTAGGAACAATAAAACCTTTATAGTAGTATGCTTAAGGAAAACATCTAATAATAAAACGCATATAATGTCTTGAAGATTTTAGTTTTAAGTTGCTAATAATAATAGTATTCCATAGGGACATCCCTTTTTAATTGGATAGCTTATTGCATTTGGTGGAAAAAATAAAAAGAATCCTAAAAACCCTTAGGCCATGGTATTGTCAAGGGGGTTACATAAAAGTTTTAGTGGGTGTTGCTAGTTTTTTTAAAAGAGCTTTTGATAGTTAAAGGTTCAATCAAAATATATCTTAAAGATCCTTCATGCACTTGCTTAACTAAATTTGTTACTTAATTTTTAGTAGTACACGTGGTATCATGTAACTTTTAAATCAAACACAAGAGACACTTTGAAATATTTTCCTATAATGGTGGAGCTGCTATAGTTTACAAATTATAATTTCAACCATAGATAAATAATGAGTGTTGAAGTATGTAGTTAGCTTAATGAAAAATATGTCACATGGATCTACATATTTCCTTCTCTTTTTTATAAGATATTTTCTCCCTATTTTTTACACATTTTTTTTTTAATTTATATGGTAGTTTTTTAATGAAAAAATTTCACTACTTAAAAAAATAACTATAAATAAATAAAAATCCTTTTGTCTCTTTTTTTCCCCTTCCATTTCCAAAACTAGCTTGTACATCCCCTCCAACAAATTTAGACACTGAATATACCTATTCAAAAGATTGATTCTAGAATCATTTGTGTGTGTTTTTGGATCGCTTAGTGATCCATCATTAGAAAAAGGAGAGTGATCCAAAATACCAATTCAAAAACATATACAATTAATTCTAAAAATAATTTTGAATACTATATAGAATTTAAAAAACTAATACCAATTACTTGATATACCTTATAAGGAAAGTTCATTATATTAAATTTATTATTTAAAACTTCTTTCACAAATACAGTAAAGTTTTAAGTACTGTCAAATTCGTGGTGCTTCCTTCTTGATAGATAGTGAAAATATCTTTCAGATATATAAATATTTCAGTGAGTATGGATCATAATGAGATTGCTTGCTTGCATATTGCATATGAAAAAAAAACCTTCTTATTAGGGCTTTGCCAAAACAAGAGATGAGTGAACAAATTGTGATGAATTTG
Organism: Sequoia sempervirens; assembly: GCA_007258455.2. NCBI lineage: Eukaryota > Viridiplantae > Streptophyta > Pinopsida > Cupressales > Cupressaceae > Sequoia > Sequoia sempervirens. The sequence goes on along the minus strand of VDFB02257972.1, from coordinate 18,718 downwards.
ACTATCTAAGAAAGAAAAAGGTTGCTAAAAACAAAAAAAAGGGATTATGGGTGCATATAGGTCAAAGTAGTCCTTCACCTATAGTGCAGAGAAAATTCCGGAGGTAAAAATATAACATGAAAGATCTACAGGAGAGATGTTACAAGAAGGAAATATTAAAGATAAATACTTCTGGTCCATGTGAAGGTTCAATGTTGTTAGTTTATCTATTGTTGTTATATAACAATTTTGATAACTAGTTGGTAGTTGTTGTGATAGTTGTTGTGATAGTTGTTTGGTTAGTTGCATGTTGATGTGAATTCTATTGAATAAATATAAGAATTTTTTTAGTGTGCCCTCCATTTTTCTCTCCATTTGTTGTGTTGATGATTTGCAGATCATCTTTAGAATTTTGTTTATAATTTTTTGACATCTTCAATTGTTATTAGAGCATAGGGAAGGAAGAGATAAGTGTGTTTGTAGAGAAGAAATCTTAGAAGACATTGGCAAGGAGGACAAAAAAAATCAATAGAGAAGCATAAGATTGTAGTTTTTCTTGAAGGAGAGAGATGTTGATAAACTTATCGTAGATAAAAGAAAAGATTGCAGAAAAATAAACTCAGATAATTCAACAATACACAAACATAGAACACAGATTTATAGTGGTTCACCAATTTGGCTACATCCACTTTCAAGCAAGGGAATTCTCATTAATATCTCTAATGTTCGAATACAAGTTACAACAACATAATTTCAATAATTATGTATTTCCAATTACGTTATCCATTTTGGATAAGAGATTCGAAAAGGAGAGAATGTGAAGAGACAATACAATTGGAGGGAAAAGGAAAAGTGACCATTGGGCTTCAACACCCAACAATCTCCCACTTGAAGTGCAACATTTGTTGTAAACTCAGAGATATTCCCCCACTTTACCCCTATTGTCACATCTTGACAATACTGAGAGAATTCCTACAAAACTCAAACTTCTCCTGTGGTATTATCTTCATCGAAGCATCTACTAGATTGAACTTTGTCTCAATTTTCTCCACTTTTAGCTTACCTTCTTCAAGAAAATTTTGAATGAAATGATAATGCAACTCAATGTGTTTAATTTGATTATGAAAGGCTGAGTTCTTTTTTCCAAGTGAATAGCGTTGTTGCTATCACAAAAAGGAGTGAAAAAATGTTGTTTGAAACCCAACTCTCCCAACATTTGTTGCAACCAAATCATCTCTTTTGCACCTTTAGTGAGTGCAATAAATTCAGCCTTAGTAGTGGAGAGTGCAACCACTTGTTGCAACTGTGAAACCCAACTAATCGTTGCCTTGACAAATGTGAACACATAACCTATTGTAGATCTTCATTTGTCCAAGTCGTTGGTCATATCAGAGTCAACATAACCACATAGTTGTGCATCTCTACCTCCAAAACACACAACATAATCTGAAGTTCCTTTTAAGTACCTTAATATTCACTTCACTACTTCCCAATGAGTCTTGCTTGGATTTCTCATAAATCTATTCACAACTCCCACTACATGGGCAATGTCCGGACGAGTGCACACCATTGCATACATAATACTCTCAATTGTTGATAAATAGGGAATACCTTTTGTTTTTTCCCGATCCTTAGATGTTTTGGGGACATTTTAGATGACAAACGAAAGTGATCAACATGTGGAGTGCTCATAGGCTTAGCACCCTTCATGTTAAATTTTTCCAACACTTTGTCAATATATTTTTATTGTGACAATCTAATTTTCCTCTTATGTTTGTCCTAGATTATAGTCATTCCAAGTATCCTCTTTGCTACCCCTAAGTCTTTCATTGCAAAATTTTGAGCTAAATATTGTTTCAAATCACAAACAACTCTCATACTCATACCGATAACAAGCATATCATCAACATAGAGTAGCAATAAAATAAAACTCACCATTATTCAAAACCTTATTCAAGTACCACTATTGTGGGGCTTGCTTGAGCGCATACAAACTCCTCCTCAACCTACAATATAAATCTTATTTACCTTTTTTCTCAAAACCTTCTGGCTAATGCATATATAACTCCTCATTACTTTGAGCCCTCTCAAGAATCATCTGATTCAACCTTTCAGCTATACTATTTTCTTGAGGCATGAATGGTACAAATTTAATATGTTGAATACTGTTATCTACACAATATCCATCAGACTTGAAAGAAAAGAATTCACCCCCATTATCTATTTTTAAACATTTAATCTTGTTCCTTGTTTGATTTTCAATAATAGCTTTAAAAATCTTGAATTTGGTAAAAAAATTCTGATTTCCTATTGAGCATGTAAATCCAGACCTTTCGAGTGCAATCATCAATAAATCTAACAAAATAATCAGCTCCTCCATACGAGGTTACCTCTGTAGGACCAAACATGTTGAAGTGCACAAGCTCCAAGGGCATTGCCTTTTTATCATGTCTAGGATTTGAGAAACTAATCCACCTCTATTTTCCATTTAGACAATGCTCACATTGGTCCAAATCCACATATTTTAAACCTAGAAGATGATCCCTTTTGAGCAAGACTTCAAGGGCCCCTTCTTGCTCATGTGCTTGAGACTTCTATGCCATAATTTTGATTTGCTGTCCACAAGTGCCATTGCTGCTCCCACTTCAACAAGACTTTCTAGCACATATTATATGCCCAATTTTTTTCCTCTTGCAACCACTAATGCCCCTTTGGTCACCTTCCATGAATTTGATGAAAAAGTGATGCTACATCCTTGAGCATCAAGCTGACCTACAAAAATTAGATTTCTTTCAAGTCTCAGAACATGTCTCACATCACACAATAACCATTTGTTTCCATTTTTTAACTTTAACATCACGTCACCTTTACCAATAATTTCACATGCCTTGTTATCACCAAGATATACTTTACCATTTAATTTGCCTTCTTGATAGTTTTGAAAGGCATCCTAGCATGATGTTGCGTGAATGGATGCATCAAAATCTAACACCCATGAATCTGTCGTAGTTTCACCCATTGACAAGACTAACACACCTTCATCTTTTTCATATGTGGTGTTTACTTCACTGCCCTTTGATTGGTTCTACACCTTTTGTATGACCAACAATTTTATTTGTATGCCCTTTTTTTTACAAAACTAACAACCTCCATTTTTGCCCCTTGACATTGATCTCCTTGCTGATTTTGATCTTCTTCCATTTTTATTTCTGCCCCTTTCTTGGTTTCTACCTCTAATGCCAAAAATAAGGCATTACCAAATGCAGTTCCTTGATTTTTCCTTCACATATCTTTGCTAAGTAGAATTGCAACAATGCCATCAAACTTGAGTTTTGCTTTCCCAAATATGGAGGTGTTGATTGCCATCACAACACCTTCCCAACTATTCAAAAGAGAACACAACAAGAAGATAGATTTGATTTTTTCATCCAAATTGATACTTACCAAAACTAATTGACTGATTAAAGTATTAAATTTGTTCAAATGATTTGACATAATTCTGCCTTCCTTCATTTTCAGATTATATAGTTTTTTCATGAGATAAACTTTATTGGAAGTTGAATCCATCTCGTACATGTCCATTAATTTTTCCCACAACTCTTTTGATGTCTTCTCTATTGTGACGTTGAAGAGGACGTCGTTGGACAAAGAAAGAATAATCGTAGCTCTTTCCTTTTTATCTAATCTCTCCCAATCTTCATCTGACATCGCAGTTGGTTTCTTCACTTTTCCTTCCAATGCGAGTGAGAGATCTCCTCTAATGAAAAAAGACTCCATCTGCACTTTCCACAATTCGAAGCTTTTTCCCACAAAATTATCTATCTTCCATTTTTCTGCTTCCTCCATTCCCAAAAAATATCACAATTCTTGAACAACAATTACAGCAAGCTTTGATACCAAATTTTGATAAACTTACCGTAGATAAAAGAAAAGATTGCAGAAAAATAAACTCAGACAATTCAACAATACACAAACACGAAACATGGATTTATAGTGGTTCACCAATTTGGCTACATCCACTTTCAAGTAGGGGAATTCTCATTAATATCTTTGATGTTTGAATACAAGTTACAATAGCATAACATCAACAATTATGTATTGCCAATTACATTATCCATTTTGGATAAGACATTTGAAAAGCAGAGAATGTGAAGAGACAATGCAATTGGAGGGAAAAGGAAAAGTGACTGTTGGGCTTCAACACCCAACAAGAGATAGCATAAGATCACAGTTTTGTTTAAAGGAGAGATTGTTGTTTCTTTTTTAAAGACTGTTGCAAGTTGAAAACTAGGTTATGCTTTTTTTTTGTTATTTAGTAAACTATTTTTCTTGCTGATCCTATTTCAAATTTGAATTTGCAAAGGGAAGTGTGTTGTGGAAATTTTGCAAGAAGATTATTAGAATTTGAAATTGATAGGTGGAATTATTTTTTTTGCAAAGTATTTGGTTACATTTTTTGAGATGACAAATCTTGCGGGTATGTTAGGGCTATTGATTCCTATTTTTGATGGGATGAACTTTCCTTATTGAAGCATATGAATTTAAAATTTGTTAAAATCTAAGGATTTGTCAGAAATAGTGAGTTCCAAGGGTATGAAGAACTTGAAGATATTAATGCATTGAATAATCAACAAAAATGAGAACTTAAACAAAATAAACAAAAAGGCAATAAAGATTTGTTTACAATTTAGGATGCATTAAGCCAATCAATTGTTTTTAAGATAAGTGATGTTGTACATTCAAAATATACATGGCATATTCTTTGTAAATGTATATCATGGTGAACATACAACTAAGTTGCAAACACTAAGGAAATTTTTTGATAATGTTAAAATGAGTCAAAATGAGTCAATTAATGAATTTCTCACAAAAATTGAAGGGATGATAAATCAAATGAAAATTTAGGAGATGATGTTAGAATTCAATATTTGATCAAGAAAATTTTAAGTTTTCCTTCCAAATTTGACAATGTTTTTTCCACAATAGAAATTTCAAAAGATCTTGCATTGATAGAAATTGATGAATTAAGTGGCATTCCATTAACAACAAAAGAATGAATGAAAAGTAATGAATACTCTTCAGAAAAAGCATTTGCATCTAAGGCAAACATAAGAGGAAAAAACATTTTTTTTAAGGGAAATGAGTATCTTGCAAAACTAATCATAGAGGCGAGTCTAGTCACATCTACAAAGGTAGGGGCTATGATCATGGATGAGGTTCTAGTTTTTTTAGGAAGAAGTAATAATTACAGAGGTAGAAGCAAAGATACAAGTAGAGACAAAAGAAATATTTAGCATTTTCATTGTAATAAATTTGGCCATATGTTGGCATAAGCAATTTGCTCATAGTAATGTAGATGACACACAAAAACCATTTTTTACTTGTTTGGATGGAAGTTCTACTGAAAAGACTTTATGGTATATTCATTTTGGTTGTTCCTCACATATGAATTCTAATGAAAATATATTTATTAATTTGGATGAAAAGAATAATAGTATAATTGTTGTGTTGGGGGATAACAAATCACATGGAACTAAAGGAAAGGGAATCATTGGAGTAGCAAATGAAAATGGTAAAATTAAGCATATTTCTAATACCTTGTTAGTTCCTACTCTAAAAAAGAATTTGTTATTAGTTGGTTAGATGCTTGAACATAATTATCAAGTTATTTTTGTCAGGAATGAATGCATTATTAAAGATAAGTTGCAAAGATATGCAATATTTGCATGAGTACAAATGATAGATGATCATATGTTTCCTCTTCACTTTTCTTCGAGCAAGTAGATCATGGGTACTATAGAGGTGAATGATAGTCAACTATGGCATCAAAGGTATGGGCATCTGTATTTTGGTGGTTTACTTTTTTGTTAAGAAGAACCATATGGTTGAAGGATTTCTATTTCTTAAGAATAATCAAAAAAATTGTGAAGAATGTTTAGAAAACAACGTAGAAATAATTTTCTAATTGGTTTGTTTAGAGGGGCAAGGAAACCTCTTGAATTTATTCATACTGATTTATGTGGTTCTATGACAACTCTCTCACTACATAAATCCAATTATTTTCTCATTTTCATTGATGATTTTTCTCATGAAACTTGGATCTATTGTTTGGCTAATACATCATAAGTTTTGATAAGTTTGTTGAGTTCAAACATTTGGTTATTCAATTCATTAAAATCATTAGATCAAATAATGGGGGAGAGTATACATCAAATGTTTTTTGAATTCATGTAGAGAACATGGGATTCAAAGAGAGTTTACAACCTCCTACACTCTACAACAAAATGGAGTTGCTAAGAGAAAAAAATAGAACTATTGTTGAAATGGTAAGAAGCATGATGAAAGAAAAGAGCCTAGAAAAACTCTTTGGAAAGAGGCAATCACTACCACAATTTATTTGTTGAAAAGGAGTCCCGCAAAAGAAGTTCATAGAATTACTCTTGAAGAAGCTTGGTCTAGTTTTAGATCATCAATTGCTCATCTAAAGGTGTTTGGTTGTATTGCTTTTGTGCATATTTATAAGGAAAAATAGAAAATTTTGATGAAAAAAGTCTCAAATGCATTTTTATTGGTTATGGTTTTGAAAATAAAGTTTACCAATTATATGATTCTATCAATAAGAAATTAATCATAAGTAGAGATGTCATATTTGATGAAAGAGCACAATATATTCCTGATGAAAAGGCTAAGCATATTGAGATTGATTTGAAGAAATCTAACCCTCCTATCAATGATGTAGGTGAAGAGGAATCTCATCTACTTGTGTTTGATGAATCAAAAGTCATTGATAATGCAAAAAAATCATGCTCAAATGTGGAGAGAAGGAAGTATTAGAAATACCACAAAAGATCTGAGAAAAATCATCCCCCATCATTCATGTTAGATAGTAATTTTGATCAAATGACTACAAGGTCCCATAGACAAGTTAACTATGCTCTCATGACTCATGTTATGTAGAATGATGAGCTGGGAGATTTTGTAGAAGCTAGTGCAGAGGAAGAGTGGATTGTAGCCATGAAAAGTGAAATGGCATCTATTGAGTAGAATGACACTTGGGAGTTGGTTGAATTGCCTCCCGGTAAGGATGTTGTCGGTGCAAAGTGGATTCATAAAATAAATATAAACTTGATGGTACTATTGATAAATATAAGACTAGGTTGGTTGCCAAAGGGTACTCTTAATAGGAAGGTATTGACTATACCAAAAAATTTGTTCCTATACCCAAGATGGATGATATTAGATTAATTTTGTATAAATAGTTTCTCAAAAATGATGAAATGTTTATCAAATGGATGTTAAAAGTTTTTTTTTTGAATGGTTATATTGATGAGGAAGTTTATGTTTCTTAGCCTCAAGGTTTTGAAGTTCCTTCCAAAGAACATTTTGTTTATAGGTTGAAGAAGGCTTTTATTGTTGGGAAAATGTGTATCATCTTTGTGAATTTTGAATAATATATTGGGTGCTTTTTGGAGTGTGGGGTTTTTTTCTTGAAAGGGTTTTCCCCACATAAATCACTGTGTTGTGGTATGCATGATATTTATGTTTATTTTTGTTTAAGTTCTGTAACTATTGAAAAGATTTGTAAAATTTTGCATTATCCTCCTTTCATGATTAGTGTAAGAAGTTGTTCTGCTACTTTAGCTTCTTTATGTTTATATGGTTTAAAACAGATGCCCCAAGCATGGTACTCTAGAATTGACTGTTATCTTCAACAAAAACGATTTTGTAAAAAGTTAGTCTAATTCTAATCTTTATATTAGAAATTCTAGTGAGGATATTCTGATTGTTGTTCTATATGTGGGTGATCTCTTATACAATGGGAATAATTCCTCTTTATTTCCAGAATTTAGAGCAACTATGGTTTTAGAATTTGAAATGACTAATTTAGGATAGATGCATTACTTTCTTGGTCTTGAAGTTTGGTAGCATCCAGATGGTATATTTTTGTCACAACAAAAGTATGTTTCCGATCTTCTTTAGAGGTTTCATATGTAGGATTGCAATCTTATGGTCATACCTATGGAGGTTGGTGTTAAGTTGTCTAATTTTGATGATTCTTCTTTTGTATGCCCCACTCTCTATAGAAAATTAGTTCGATGTTTTCTTTATTTGACCACTACTAGACCAAATATTACTTATGCACTAAGCTTGGTCTCTAGATTCATGTCCAAACCTAAGGAGACACATTAGGGGGCAACTAAAAGGATTCTCAGGCATCTTAGAGGAACAATGTATTATGGTATTTATTTTCAACATTCCAAGTAAAGTAAGTTGGCTGGACATATTGATTTTGATTGGGCAGGCTATATAAATGATCAAAATTCTACTTCTAGTTATACATTTAGTCTTGGTTTTGTAGTAATTTCTTGGACATCCATGAAGCAACCCACTGCATATGATGTAGGAGCACCCAGGCGTATTTGCAATCTTGCATCACCCAAAAAGAATGGTTAATTTAGTTTTAATTGCTCTTCATTTGGTTTGTTGTTTCAGTTGTGTTTTGTTGTATCAGTAGTGTTGTTGCGGTTGTTAATGACCGCGCGTTGCATCCATTTTGGTATAGGTTCACACCGACAAAACATTTGATAAGAGTCCTTATTTCCAAACAGCTATGTGATGATTTGAATGCTAGAGGTTATCCAACTGAAATTCAAATAAATAAAAAACCTACTCAATTTCTTTCTAGGGGCGATTCATCATTTTATCTATGCCTTCTTTTGTGCAATAAAAGGTTGCTGATTAAAATACCCTGCAGATGCAACTTCAGGGAGGTCGATGGTGTGAGTTTAGGCGGGCATATGAGGAGACCCGCGCAGCACATTCAAAAATTTAAAAAATTGTTTGCAATAAACACCCACGAGTGGCAACTGGAAAATGTGGCACTCCATATTCATGTTTTGAAAGGTCAATATTCCCAAGTGCGTGGGAAGTGTTCTGGTTTTTTCCTGTTTTTGCTTGCCTTTGAACAACCAGCACATCACTATTTTCCAACGCATCATGCCAGGCAGGGGGATTCATTTTAGAGAGGTGACCATTCAATTATTGTTGATATTTTGAACACTATAAAAAGGAAAATGAATGCGAAAAGGGGGTTCGGCGAGCAAATAGAGGAAGGATAATAGAAGAATGAAGGTCTGCAACCAAAAGAAGATGCAAGGGAATTGAGAACAGGGGACAGCAGGTCGTTGTGAAGTGGATTACCAAGTTTTTGATGGCTGTGGCAATACATTCGAATAGTTAAATTGCCGCCAATAAGAAAAACATTGAGTTGATTGTATTCAAATCTTGACTGTGAATTGTTTGTTTCATGATTGCATCTATGAACAACAATTTATGACTGCGATTATTAATATAAATGTCAAGTTGAAAATTGTAATAAATTGTTTGGTGGAATTGGTTTGAGTTTTGTTGCTTGAATTAGCAGTCGCATAGGACCCCTAATTCCTGTCTGCACCAGCATCTCTTTCTACTGCAGAGGTTGAATACCAAGTTGCCACTCCTATTTCCTGTCAAGCTGTTTAGTTGAGGAGGATGTTACGAGAACTACAACACCTTCAGGATGGTACCACAATGTTGTATTGTGACAATCAGAGTATTATTCAGAAGAGTAAAAATCTCATGTTCACTAGCAGGACTAAGCACATTGATATCCAACACCACTACATTCGAGAGTTGGTTCAACAAGTCTTGGTTGAACTTGTATATTATCCCATTGCGACACAAATTGCTAATATTTTCACAAAACCCCTTTCTCGTGATTACTTTTAGACACTTACAAAGTTTACTTAGTGCTCTTTCCGATGTTCATTCTGAGGAAGAAATGGGATAACTAATGAACATTTTTTTTCTTGTTTTCCTAGAATGTTCATTATGGGAGAATATGTAATATAATAAACAGTTAGTTTATCTGTTCTTGTTAGAGGACAATTTTGGTAATTAGTTGGTAGTTGTTGTGATTAGTTGGATTCTATTGCAAATCCAGTTGCATAACTATGTAGCTTGGTCAATGCATTTTAATAAATTTTTTTTTTTTTGGTTTGTTCCACTTTTCTCTGCGTTTGTTGTGCTGATGATCTGCAGATCATCTTTTGAATTTTGTTTACAATTGTTTGATACCTTCAAAAAAGTAGGCGCAGGTCAATATTCTAATGTTGAACAGGTAAGATAACAATGTACTCAACTAGTTGAAATCTTGAACTAGAGACATTTCTAGTTGTATACAACCTTCAATCTGATACATGATATTCAATCCTAGGCAAGAACAAATTAGAATTTCATTGTTGTGCACATTTGAACATTATGTGGTCAATTTCCTAATATCCTGAGAAGAAGGCTTTTCTACTTATAATAGATCTGTAATCTTGTGCACATTATTTCCTCCTCAAATAGGTTGATTATCTTCAAAAGCATCATTGTAAATATGAAATAAGAGCAATAGAACAATATGTTAACTTGCACTCTCACTCATATACTTCATATTGATCATGGGATATTGGCTTTCTTTTAAGCATTCAACATTTTTCTTCTATCTTCTCAATAAAAACACGTCAATACTAGAGTGGCCACTTGTTAAGTATTCTTCAAGCCTTCCTTAAGTGTTCAACTATCCCTTGTTACTTATAAATTTCTAAATAGCTAGGTCAGTTCTTTTGTGCTTCATAACTGAAAAAAACAAACTTTTCAGGGCTGTTGCAACAAAAACTTATACCACTTTTTAACTAGAAAGTATGTGCTGGTTATGCTCAGCTAGCTTTCAGTCTTCAGGATAACATCAAAGCTATAACAATTTCCGATTTTTAGGTCATATCTTTGTACTTACCAGTTGGAAAGGGCACAATCCAATTCAACCTGCCTCCTCCTTATCCCTATAAATCGACTCTCCTAAAATTGTCAGTTCTGACTTTGGCTCTGATCCTATATAACTATTGAACCAGTTGTTCTGACTTTGCTTATGATCTTATATATAACTATTGACTTATCTTGTTTCATTCTGTTCTTTTCAAGGCTCAATTGAAGGATTTCTTTAATGTAGATCAAAGGTACCGTGATATTCTTTCTCTATGCCCTTAGAACTCTTTTATCCATCTTCAAATCATTGATGCTTTCATCAAAAGAGATGAACAACAAGGACAATACAGATATCCTTGATACGTCATGCAGCCTAATGACTTGATGCTTGAAATACACAATCATTGGAAATGATAGTCTCAGCATAAATGAAGAATGAGCTAGTTTCTATAATGCATCATTATGCTAGCTTTAAAAGTACAGAAACCTTTGGAATTGGTGGTCTACTTATTTGACTCTGACTCTGCTCATTAGGATATTAGTTTGCAATTACAAATCGTTAATGGCTCATGGGAATAAACTTTGAGTGCCGAAGTTATTGAATGAAAAATAGACTAATTCTCAACTCACGTATTCTTCTCTCCAAATTATCAAAGTCTCTTACAGCAAGAACAACTTTATTGCTTTTCAATAATTCAGTAAGTTCAATTACCTGTTTGTAAACTTCAGACGCTTTCCCAATAGTAACTTGATATGCTGATGACAGACTGCATAGTCGAGAAGGTGCTTGCCACAATAACAAGGCATGTGTTATCTATCAAAATTCTCCTGCTTTAATATGGCCCGGGTAGTCTTCAAATCTATCTGCAACATTGGTTTTCAAGCAACTAGAGATTCATTTCTTCTTCTATAGGTTAAGTCTAGGCTGGTTTATTATTTCATATTTGCATAGCTACTTTCCTCACTAACATTGAGGGACCATAACAACGGGAGAAATTTGATTTAGAAATTTTTTCATAGGAAATTTGCTCAATTTTACTCGATTCTTATGTTAGGCGTTCTAAAATCTGTTGATCCCATCATCCTAAAAACAGTCCATTCCGTCTTAGCTTTGGACTGCCCAGATGCTACTTATATCTACCGTCATTTAATAAAATCTTGATTACCATTTTCAAATGTCTTCTCAAATTGTTTCATGCCTTCACTTCTCAGCAATCTATCTCAAATTTTGAAACAAGTCAGTCCCCCTGATAACTGCTAATTTTCCACACTGCTCTCATTATTTCTTAGCCAAATTTTTGTTCTCTAGATAACAGTATAACTAATTCTCTGCTATAAGTCACGCTTTCTCTTTCTCACATGTAACATCAACATGGGGGCACCCTTTTGGCAAAAGCTTTCATAATTTGAACACTAATGTAGTACAGTTATGCTATTCCAAAATTACAATTAATTGGAGAATTGCCTAGGGTATATTTCACTTCCCTTGTAAGTTCCTGCATTAAGCTTATTTTTTATTTTTTTATTTTTTTTATTTTTATATTATAGGGGTGTCCCCATGACCTAGTCTATAGGCCCAGCAGTCCGTTGATCCCTCACCTACAGGAAGTCCCACCTCTTAAACTCAGGAATGAAGTTGAATACGAGACCAATAGATATGCCAATCAAAATCACTAGATTTTTTTTCATCAAATTTACCTCCAGTTTTTGTAATGTTTTAATTGTAGATACTGATCAGAATTTTTATTGAGAATAGGAAAATAGACAATTTCCAAGCATTGTCATTGAATGAATTTTTTTGAAGCCTTATTGCCACTGTCACTTCAATCGAGGATATATTTGGTACGCATTGAGCTGTACAGGCCTTTTGATGTTTTTCAGCTTTCCCTCATTGGAATTGATAAATCTGGTTTATTATGAATAATCTATTCATATTCTCAAAACGTGTCACGCGCAATTAACTGCATAGGGAATGCAGGAATATCTTGGTTTGTTATAAAGGGAATGATTTCCGAAGGCGCTTTGATTCATAATAAATGAGTACAGAATCGATATCGTTTCAAATGATCCAACAGGTATATCAGTGCTAGGATTTCAAATGATCCAAGTCAGGCCTTTGTTCACAGATTCAAAGTGTTCAGAAAATGTAACCGTGCATGCCATATGGATACATTTTCTAATGTGTGGTTGTATGGAGCGAGTGCAACGAACAGGTAACAGGTAACCACTGATTTGGACAGGTGGGCGATTTAGGGTTTCAAGTGTGTTGACAGATTTACATACAGGCAGTCCGTGCATGCAGAGGAGATGTGGACAGACCATATATGAAAAGTTGTTGCTGGACATGTGAGGCATTCGATGGCAGAAGTCAATGGCAGTATAAAAAAGGAGGGCATAAAAAGTACAGGTATAAAAACATTCTGCTAGGAAAGAATGAATCTAGTTTGGCATATGCATAATATAGTATTTGTTGACTTCAAACATTATGGAGAGTAATCTGGTAAAAAATTGTGTTTTATCGTTGGCTTTTTCTGTTATGCCAGGAAAAGGTTTTCCAAGCTTAGTATCTGACTCTGACCCTTTCAACTTTTATATTTATACAGTAGTTCATTCGTCAAATTCCTCATGTTTTTATGTGACTTCGAACCCAAGGTTTGATTTAGTATAACACTTTTTTGTGGGTTTCTGTGATTGGAATTTACATTTGGGATGAACCTGAATATGGACCACTTACCACTTCTCAGAAATTTGATGTTCTTTTTCCTTTTAAATACAAAATTATTCTCTTAGTCATAGATTTTTTAAAGCATGGATATATAAATTAAGGAATGCGATGTTAAATTATCTCAAGAATCACTATGTATAAATTAATTCAGATAATGAAGAGATGTTTCGCCATGTTCTGTCTAGGTGTTTAGGAAAGTTATTGTCCAAATAGTTGGCCTTTCTCTGCATGCCTGCCTTCAAATTTAGTTACCTTATTCATGGGACGTCGTGTGTGCGCAATGCATGGAATACCCACCAGTAGATTTTTAGAAGTTGCCAAATAACTTTGAGCTAGATAAAAGCCACAAGATAAATTGGCGTCCGGACCCCAAAACACTTCAGTTTATATTTATCAGTTGATACCAAATTTATTAGGAAATTAGATTCATCATACTGTGTTTTTTCTTGCTATGGTATTCACCTTATACAGTAGTTTCCTCTAAAATCCACTGGTGTAAGGTTCCAGCAATGCATGCTGAAACTTACGGGAATATAGAATTTGAATTTTAGTGTGTTTGACTAGTTTCTAATTTTAGAGGGGCTATTAAATATCTGCAATTTTAGCCTTAATATCCGAAGAATTTCCCTCTGGCTTTCTTTTTACTAGTGATCAAGCTTTTCTTTTAAACCTAGTCAGGCACTGTTCCCATGTTGAACCCATTAGCCAATTTCGATGCTGTGTTTTTTTTTTGTTTTTTGTTTTTGCTTATTTTCACAAATGCATGTAATTATTAGTGAGACATGCCTCACATATTTCTGCTGTGGATATGATTGTCTCAGTGATCCAAGAGTATGCTTTAGATTAATAAGTTGGATTTATCTTTCAAAAATCTTATCATTTTACATTAGGGCCTTAGGCAGTTGGACTGGTTTTATGCATTGGTTATATCATATTTCTTGGGAACTTGAGATCGTGGGTTGTGTATGACTGTTTCAGAAAAGAGGACTTATATATGGATAGCCCTGACTTTATCTTACTGTTTGAGAAGTAGAAAGCTGAGATGTTGAGCCCGTTGCCTTTATCTATCATTTGAAGGAATCGGCATTTTATATACCTGTCTTGATTGGAATTTCAGATAAAACGGGTGACATACAGAGAATCAAAGTCAGCTGAAATTGTTTATGATGCAAGAGATAAATAAATGAACTGCCCATAAACACGGGCAGAATGCATGTTATAATTTATGGTTTTTTTTGTGCTTATAATTTTCCTACTTTTAATATGAATTTGTGCGTTCTATTCTGCCATACATATTCTCCGCATTTTCATAAATCACAGCAGAGTTGCCTCGGGGCTGACATCATACAGCATAGAAGCTGGAGTTTGGTATTTGCCTCTTTGATGAGTCCTTTTTTGCATATTAAGTTGCGGAGATGATACACTGCTTGTACTAGCTCCAAAGTCCTATGAATAAGGTAAGCACTACAGTATATAGCCTATGAATTTAGTTACTAAAGGCCATCATTAGAAAACAGTAGGTTGATAGTTACAAATTGACTAATGAAACAAAGACAAAATCTGAGTACTACAGAGCATACCGATCATTGGCAGAGCAGTACGACCATCTCAAGAGGGAAATTAGACAGTGTCTCTGAATCCATTCAAGTTTGCAATGGATTATCTTGTGAAGCAAATTTCAGCGAATAAGAACCTAAATAAAGTTTTTGAAATTTGATTCTTTCAAATTTGACATATTTTATAAACCTCGCTTTTTATCTAAATTGACTTTGAATAAGAAGTGCCTCTTATTCCATCCCAGTCATTTCCTTGCCGAACACTTATTCTTAGTGCCATGTCCTGTATAATATAATAATAAAAATAGCCTTCCCTATTAAAATATGCTTAGTTATTATATAACAGTAACACAGGTCAAGCAGGAAACATGATATAAACCAGACAATGATATGACAAATACATAAAACATAATTGATCATCATAAAAGGAGTAATAATTCATGACAAAACATGAATACAAGGAGCAAGTGGACAAGACTTGAATGTCTGTAAGCAGAAATGATAGGAAGTGCAGAGCAGGACAGTAGACGCATCTAAGGAACATAATCACATAAGTTTTCACCAAGCAGATCTTAGTGATTACTCATTGAAAAACATGGAAAATACTGTCTATGACAAAATGGAGAAAAGTACAGAACAACATAAGAACACAAACATTCCAAGAATTCTTGACTGAAAAATGGAGATCTCTTGTATAAAATTATATGGACTGGACATATTTGTAAACTTGCCAATATGAATCGTCAATATGCTCATTTACAAGAACCTGGAGCTCTATCACATAAAAATGCCTAGTTTAAGACTTTCTGGAAGGATTCCATTAGAAGTTCATACTATAATACCATAGATGTAGCATTATAAGAATTCTGGGGCTCATTTGACTGTGCAAGGGCTCTCTCTTCTTTGGCAAAGCGATACTCATTGTACTTGTGGTCAGTATAGTGCACATTGAACAACAAGCTGCAATGGAAAAAATGCTATGAACATATTGAGAAGAAAAGAAAATGAATCTGTCCGTTTTCCACTAAGGAAAATTCCTTAGGTACAGAAGGTAACCCTATATTTTCCCATAAATAGTATTATAATAAGTTGTGCAATTGCCTAGTATAATACTTGTTTCTTCTGTGCTGTATGTTGAACTGGGTATGCCATCAAATTGTGCTTTGGTAAGCTTGAGAGATGCGTAGTCAATTGGTTATGTCTTGGCGATGCACGTTTTCTCTATAGATGTGCCAAAACGTCATGAACTGCATGACATATGTTATGTCAAAACATCATGAATTGCATGACATATGTCAAAAATTTCTTTAATTTCTGCACATGACATATCCAGGTTCTACTCAACGATGGTCATTGGAGGATCTCGCAAAGACAGTACCCAGACACTTAATCAAGACTATTCTGTTACGAACATGAACTATGGAAACACTTTCAGACTTGTCTACCATGTATTCTAGATTTTGTTCAATACTTGATTTAGTACAAAAAACAGCTATTTGATATTCTAATTCCCGTCCTTTATTTTTGACAGCCCTTAAGAGGTAATATGTATACCTGTTACTGCGGAGGCTTACATTCTCACACCATTTGCAGTGAGTGGAATCCTTGATGCTGACACAATTCTAACCATTTTATGAATTGTCTTGTTTTGATTATGCTGTGATGAATGTCAACTCCCTGTTCCAAAGCTCTACTTCTGCCTATGACTAGAAACGTATGTATGAATCTTACTG
Source organism: Sequoia sempervirens (assembly GCA_007258455.2). NCBI lineage: Eukaryota > Viridiplantae > Streptophyta > Pinopsida > Cupressales > Cupressaceae > Sequoia > Sequoia sempervirens. The sequence goes on along the minus strand of VDFB02257972.1, from coordinate 1,937 downwards.
TTGGCTGACGTGGACTTCCAGCTATGCATATTTAATCTCCCCTGCCACTTCCATCTATCTGCTCCAACCAACCTCATTTACTTTCCTCTCCTTCCTTCTTCTACATTCTTCTTCTATGTATCTAGTGTATTCTATTTTTGATGCATATTCTGGAAGTTTCTCCCCTAGCTTTGTAATGAGCTCTGTTTTGTAAAAATGTGTTCTGCTGGATACTCTGTTGTTGATGAATGATGAATGTATAAATGCAAGAGCACTGGCAGCTCTGTGTTTTGAGCAAAAGGCATTAATAAAAATCTGATATGTTTTAATAGTTGTCTCCCATAAGTTTTTTCTGTGTTTCTTTTCTTGTTTCACTGTGCAATTCGCTGTCTTTTGCTTGCCTCTGTTTTTAACCAGCAAAGTGGTATCAGAGCAGGTCAATGGTATTTGATGCTGTCCAAAAACTTGAAGCTGTGAGAGTTGATGTTGAAGAGGCATAAAAGAATCTGTGAGTAGATCGTGGCATAGAAGACCCAGTCTTGAGAGGCATAAAAGAATCTGTGAGTATTGAAGAATGAGAAAGCTATAGACTGAGCAAGTGTATCGCAGGTTCGCAGGTTGGAGAAAGCAAGTTGCTGCTGTTTTTGGAGACTTTATTGCTGAAGACAAAGGAGGTGTTAACCTGTTGCAAAGAGATTGCAGATCTCAAAGGGGCAGAATTTTAGGGTTTTAATCATACAAAAGGGCACAAAGAGGGAGAGTTTGGAAAAGGAAACAGAGGAATAGCAGTGAGTAGAGGCAAGGTTTTATTTAAAAAAAAAATAATGGCAGGAACAAGTGGAAGTATTTCACAACCCCAGATTCCAATCTTTAATGGCAAAAACTATGATTTTTGGAGCATAAAAATGAAAACCCTATTTTGCTCCCAGGATGTTTGGGACTTGGTTGAAAATGGGTTCCCTGAACCAACATACTAGCAAGCTTATCTGGCACTTTCACAAGCTGAAAAGGATTTGTTGAAAGAAAATTAGAAGGATGTTAAAACATTGTTTTTTATTCAGTAGGCAATGGAGGAATCAATTTTTCCATCAATTTTTCCAAATGTAACGGCTGCCACAAGATCAAAACAGGCATGGGAAAGTTTGCAAATAGCATACCAAGGCATAGGCAAGGTGAAAACAACAAAATTACAAATTCTTAGAAGGGACTTTGAAAACTTGCAAATGAAGGATTTAGATTCAATAGATTCATTCTTCATTCATGCAATGGCAATAGTAAATCAGATTAGATCATATGGAGAAACCATTGGGGATCAAAAAGTTGTAGAGAGAATACTTAGAAGCTTACCTACAAAGTTTGATTCAGTTGTAGTAGCCATTGAAGAATCTAAAGATCTTACTCAGCTATTAGTAGATGAATTAATGGGATCACTCTTAGCACATGAGCAAAGATTAAGTCGATCAAGGACATCATCATTGGAGAATGCATTCAAGACTTAGCTTTCATTTGGCAGAACAAGAGGGAGATCAAATCACAGTAGAGGTAGAGGATGTTTTACACCAAGAGGAGGAAGAGAATACACAATTTGAAAACAAAAGACCAGCATCAAGCTCACATACTCATTCTACACCAACAAGAGGAAGAGGCAACAACCATTCTCATAGCCATCATCAAGGAGAAGGTATGATAAATCCAACATCCAATGTTATTATTGCAATAAATTTGGGCATTTTGCATCAAAATGTAGGAGAAAACAATATGACATGAATAAGCAAAAGACACATTTTACAAATGAAAACTAGCCCAACACTAGTGAACAAAACACCATATTGATAACATGCAATGTAGCATAAGAGAGTTCCAAAGAAGTATGGTTCTTAGATAGTGGTTGTAGTAATCACATGAGTGGGAGTAAGGAGATGTTTGCAACAATGGATGATTCGATAAAATCGAAGTAA
>VDFB02257970.1:46423-210148 GCA_007258455.2 Sequoia sempervirens | reverse complement strand
TAGTTTGAGTTTCAGCTACTGTTGGTAGCTCTATTCTTCTAATTATTTTGCTTTGTTCAATACAAAATATATATGTATATGTATATATATATATATATATATATATATATATAATCATTAATGAATGATTTAGAAATAAATACATAGAATATGAGAGTTCAAAACACATTTTTTACCAAATTTAGCAAAGCTCATTTATGATGTAGACATTTAAAAATTAATGTGCAACTAGACAAAAAATGATGCACAATCATTAAAAAAGATATATAATTGAAAAAATAAAACGCAAAACTTATGTAGTATAAGGGAAATGATTTGATGTAACCAATAAAATAAATTTATGATATAATAAAACAAGTGCTGCGCTGCAGCTGGAGTCCCTGCCAAATGGGAAAAGCAGGGCTCAAGAAGCACAAGCTCATGTCTATAGATATGAAGAAAATAGATAACCGTAAAGCAGAGAAACTAGATCACAGAGAACTTAATACTGACTAGATGCTCAAGCTGAATAACATTACAATTTAAATCATGAATTATAAAATGTCTCAATGGATTCTTACTCTTAAGCATGCCAAAGTTATTTCACATAATGTATTAATAACTCTAAAAAATGCGTAGTTTTCACTTCGCCTATTTGCAGATGCAATTGTACGCACATCTAAAAGACTTGTTCCTGTGAGTCCTTGGCTGTGAGTGATGTCAATAAACTGACCTAGCGCATCATGGAATTGTCCTAATATAGATAGAGAAAGTATAATAACTGAACGGTTTGATCATGTCACCTGCAACCAAACACCATAAAACATTGTCAAAACATAAAACTTAAAGTTATTAAGGGGTATTACAAAAATGGGAATTGAATGATGATGAACTTCCTTGTTTCAATGCAGAGAAAGCTGCCATGATAGACCCCAAAAAGTGAGCACTGTATCATTAAAATTTCAATCTAAATTTGCTGCTCCATGAAGAAAAATAAAACTGCAGAATGTTGTACTGTAGATGCTAAAATATAATTTGATAAAAAATTTAACCAAAAAAATGTTGAATTACTACTAACCTGCAAAATATGGAAACATAAACAAGGCGCATGAAATGTTTGACAAAATGCCTAAAAGAGATGTCATCTCATGGACTGCAACAATTGCAGGTTATGCACAAAATGGATTTATTGAAAAGGCTTTAGAAACTTTCAAGCAAATGCAATCGGCAGGTGTAAAACCAGACTCAACAACCTTTGCTTGCATCCTCCTTGCCTGTGCCTGTGCCAAAATGGGAGCTTTGGATCAAGGTATGGAGATACATCAAAACATAAAGGATAGAGGAATTTTGTCAGATATTGTAATTGTGACTATCCTGGTAGACATGTATACAAAATGTGGAAATGTAGACAAGGGACGTGAACAGAGCTCTTGATAGAATGCTTCAAAGAGATGTGCTCCCGTGGACTGCAATGATTGCAGAATATGCACAAAATGGATTTTTTGAAAAGGCTTTAGAAACTTTCAAGCAAATGCAATTGGTAGGTGTAAATCCAAATTCCCTTACCTTTGCCAGCATCCTCCCTGCCTGTGCAAAAATGGGAGCTTTGGAACAGGGTATTGACATCCGTGAAAACATGAAGGATAGAGAGATTTTGACAGATGTAGTTACGACTGCCCTAGTAGACATGTCAGATCTAATATCTAGATATTTATTCTTATTTTAGTAGCTATGGCTGTGAAAGCAACACCTAATGTGGCAACCTACTATACATGCAACTTCTTCCTTCGATTTCACCTTTATCACCAAATCTCCTCCTTTCGGCAACTTTATTGGAGTCTTCTGATCAATGTGCCTTTGGCAGCAACAATCTTCTAACAAACTCTTTGGCAGCAACAACCTTCTAACAAACTCTTTCTTTGACTGGTGATACAATAAAAAAAACTACGACCACTTATTCGATCTCTGATCCTTTTGATAGTGACTCTTTTTGGCTTCAAACTACGGTCGGGATATTATTTTTCTCTACTTCGATGCTTGATTCCTCCTCCTCTTAGGTATGGAATGTTTTTCCTAGGAAAATTTTCTTACATTTGCATGCACCAGTTTGTTAATACCATATCTTAGTGGTACGTTGCCTTTCACTGTTACTTAAAAAATTAGCATGTTTCCAATTACGAAAGGAAGGTAGACTGATCTGCCAATTGCTGACGACTATTTTGAGTCAAAAAAACATTTGCAGGTGACCTTAAATCCAGAAAATATACAGGCCTACATAATCTACAAGCTTTTCCCAAAAAAAATTTAACAGATATATTATATAATCTTAAAATACTTTTTAAAGGTTCAGAAGATTCGACACATTGAGCCAAGGTACTGTTGTCTGATACTGCACATGCATTTCACTATAATTTTCAAAATTTATGTTCTAAAACTGGTCATGCGGTTGTAGATTTGCTTCAACCCGTCCTCTTCCATATAGGTAATACGATGGGAATATATATATGTTCATGTGCTGATAGCATATTCTATTACTTTAAGCTTCTGCAAACATAATTACTTAGAATTTTCAATAGTTAGCTGGCTCTGATATATGATAAATAACTGTGAAGTGGAATAATGATTCAATCAACTCCACATATTATCTCCATCTTTTCAGGCTTAGATCATAACAGTTATAAAAAAATATGCATCCAACTAATAAAGTTTATAATTTAACACCTAACCAGGGGTATGCCAAAAAGTATCCCAAATGCTTGGTCTTCTTCCTCCCTCTCTGGCAGCTCCTTCATACTGCGAACAGTGTCATCTTAGAAAGGGCTTTTGTGGAAGATTTCAATCATTTAAAAAGAGCATAAAATGATGAAGAGGGCCAAAATATCATCATGCTCCTTAGTTGTACCAAGATAAAGGTTAGAAGACAACATACTTTATTGCAAAAATGCAAATTTAGTAACAACTCTCTCAAATCAAAAGATTTTATACAAATTTCATGATAGCCCATGGGAATTCAAGAGTAAAGAAATAAAGCATATAAAATCACTAAGAAATAATATGTTGTAAGAATATGTAAAATACAAAGAAAAGTATGCCACAACACATGATTCTATCAAGTAAGAAAAGTTAAAATAAGATCTCTTACAGAAAACTTATTGCCTTACCATATCAAACAATTAGTTGGAAAGCATATCCGTAGGCTATCACATATTTACCTCAACGTTCTAAAGAAAATGCCAACACCAGGTATGTAGTTGATTTATCCAATCTGAGATGATACAAAAAATTTCAAACCTTGTACCAATTCTCAACACTCTAAACATTTTTGAAGTGCAGTCTACCTAACAATATTGTTAGCAATAGGGATCTTAAATCCACTTATGTAAAGATATTTTGAAACATAGCTAAAATTTAACGGTGGTGATAACCTGTAATCAAACATGCAAACAGAAAGAAAGTAAAGGTTGTCATAAATAGGCAAAGACTTCAGCAAGCATAGCTTTCTTTCGGTATTTACCTACAATAATAGCATTCATTCAACCACAGGAGGAAACTATTGGTAGAATTCAGTGGCAACAACAGTGCAAATTCAACCAGTGGAACAGAACTATGTTTTGTATAAATCAACTACATCAATGGCATACATTCGGCTATAGTAATAAGCCCCTTCAAAGATTGTCTATGGTTTCTAACCCTTTAAAGCTAGATCTCCACAAATTTAAATGAAATGATAAAGTATCACATCAGATATTATCATATTAGTAATTACATGATACACATCACTGGCCAAAATAATTGACTTATCAGTTGTTGGAGGCATTGTATTAATATTATGCTCCTTCATTATAGGAATTCTATGGAGGCATAAACTTTCAAGAGAACTATTCTGTCCCTCGAAGTTTATTTTTCAAAGGCTCGGCCATCCAAAATTTTCTACTCAAGATCTTCTCATTGCAATGTCTGGATTTGGTGAGTTAAACATAGTTGGAGTGGGTAGCCCTGGATCAGTCTACAAAGGATTTTGAGGGATGGAAAGATAGTTGCCATTCAAGGTTCTTAATTTGTAGAATGAAGAAGCTTCTAAAAGCTTTAACACAGAATGCAAAGTGTTAGGGAGGATTCGGCAACGTAACATCAACAAAGTCATAAGTGCATTTTCTTACCCGGAGTTCCAAGATTTGGCTCTTCAGTTTGGTTCCAATGGAAGCTTGGAAAAATATTTGCACCCTAACAGAAATGATCAAACTGTTTGAAAATTCAGATTGAGTGAGGGTTTGAGCATTGCTATATATGTAGCCCATGGCATGGAATATTTACATCATTATTATCCTTTGCAAATTGTGCAGTGTGATTTAAAACCCAGCAATGTACTCCTAGATGCTGACATGACAGCCCTTGTGACTAATTTTGGTATATCCCGCTTAACTACTACAAATTCCATAGATTCACTGAGTACAACAACATTTGCCGATAAAGGATCTATTGGCTATATTGCTCCAGGTAAATGTTTTGATTTTTCTTTATTTGGCATTATCATTTCCTTTAGTAGCTTCTTAAATATTTCATGAATAAAATTGATTCCAGAGTATGGATTGGACAGGAATGTTTCTATAAAGGGGGATGTTTATAATTATGGAATTCTGATATTAGAGATGGTTACAAGGAAGAGACCAAGTAATGAAATGTTTGTGGGAGAGATAAACTTGCAAAAGTGGGTGAGGTCAGCTTTTCCAGATAGACTTGCGGATATTGTTGATAGTGGGCTATGGAAAGATGTGAATGAAAATATGGAAGATAATTGTAAATGTAATCAAATCTTCTATCAAAATGAGAGACTAAGGGTTCTAAAGAGATTCTAAGTTTCCAGAATTCTACTAAAATTCTAAGACAGATTTTTGATTTCCAGATTTATACTAAATGTGCTGATTGCAGAACATTAATGATTTCGATGTCTGCATATTAAAATTGGAATCATCTTTTGTATGTAAGGAGACCCGCCTCCAAGGGATGCGTCTCTTGAGAGGACGTGTCTCCACACGTGGAGACACTTCCACTCAAGGGACGTGTCCCTTTGGGCGCGGTTCCTCTCACAACCGATGATCATTCAGTTTAAACAAACTTAGCATATACACACACCCTTACGCATGGCGGATGTATTACAAGAATCCCGAATTTTAATCAATGCGAATTCTGAACATCATTTAGATAACTTCGATTTTATACATGCTTTATAAAATTCGATTATTTACTTATTTCTAGAAATATTAAAAATGAAGAGTATTTGATCTTATATAAACGATGATGATGCTTATAGCAATCATCGTTTATATCTGACCTAAGCTACCATTCATTAACACTCCCTCTTAGCTACGGAAGATATTTCAAATCAAATAAGTGGGGATATCACCTTTACATGTGATATCGAAGATAAGGAATGTTTTCTCAAAGTTGTCAAGTCACATGACATTCTTCATAACTCATCTTCATTATCGTATGTGCACTGACATCAAGTCACATGATGTCTACCATAATTCATGGCATATCCACGGATATAAATATCCACCATGATTATCTCTTAAAGATCACAATGATCTTCAGATGATATCAAGTCCCATGATATCCATCAAAGTGTCCAAGAGATACTATCATGACATGTCCACAAATATCAAGTCACATGATATCTATCATGATAGTTTATCATTGTAGAGTCGTCACTTTACAATGTCAAATACAAGTGTTCATTATTAGAAAGATCGTCACCTTTCAATAATGTACACAGGGGGAGTAGGCCCATAAAGTCATGGAGTCACACACATGACAAAAAGAGTTTACACATTTAAACATCTTTATATATATTAGTACAATTTGATAAACAATTTGAATTTCAAACATAAATAACAAATTACATTTCAACCATACCAAGTTTCTTCCCAAGTGCTCTACCCTTGGATCTGTGAGAGAGCTTTGGTGAGAATGTTCCAAGTAGCTTTGGATCATTTGTACTTAATATATCTAACCTAATCACTCTTCCTTTCCACCATATTCTACATAATGATAGGGGATCTCAATGTGCTTAGATCTATCATGAAAACAGATTTTACGTAGGAGTTGATGCAACTCGATTATCACAATGAATAATTAGATTCAAGGGCTCACCACCAAAGAGTCCCACAAGCACTTATTTAAGCCAAATCAGTTTCTTGTTCCCATTGAGGCTTTCGCAATGTATTCAGCTTCTGTTGAGCTCTGTGCAACTGAAGATTGTTTTCTGCAAATCCAGGAGATCATAGCTGATCCTAAACTAAAGCAACATCCTGATGTGCTTTTCCGATCGGTTACACTTCCAACCCAATCTGAATCAGAGTACCCATGTAGATCTAGTTGATCATTTTTGTGTTGAAGACCATATCCAATAGTGCCTTGAAGATATCCTTCTTCAAAATATGTTTCACGCCCACAAGTGAATTTCCTTTGGCTCACACATGAACCTGGCCGGTGAACACCAATCGCATAGCAACATCAACCGGTGTTGACCGACATATCAAGGATCCAATCATTTGTCTCCAGAAGGGTTGATCTCGACACTTGATTCGTCATTTTCTTCAATTTCCAGAAGGTTGGAGAGCTCTATAGGTGTAGACATCGGTCTATAGTCCAACATTCCAAATTTCTTCAGAATATCAATAGTATACTTCCCTTGGTTTAGTATAATGCCCTCTGATTTCTGCCATACTTCTAAACCTAGGAAGTAGTGAAGAATGCCCAAGTCTTTCATGTCAAATTCAGAAATTAGATCCTGCTTCCCTTAAGCAATGAGGTGATCTTCTCCTCATATCGCTAGGTCAACATATATAAAATAATTATCAGTATATCACTAATTACCTTGAAGTAGATTGAGCTCTTCAAAGATCATTCTTGGAAAATCCTAATCCCAAGAGATAGTCACAATTCTTTCATACTGCACTCGAGCCTGCTTTTGTCCATGAGCCACCGCATACATGTGAGTCGCTTATGTATCACAAAACCTTCAGCTGTTCCAGTAGATTTCTTCAATGTTCCATTCAGAAGGCAGCCACATCCATTTGGATGGATCTTCCAACTTTTAGTCACTGCTTAATGGCTAAAACCTATTTCACCATGTGTAACGTAACAAATGTTTCTTCTCAGAATCAATGCTCTCTCCTTGAGAAAACCTCTGCCACAAGCAAAAACGCTTTATGTTTTTCTATATACTCCGCCATCAGCGATGTTTGATTTTGAAGAGCCATTTGGAAGAGACAGATTTCTTGGTCTGTAATTATATCCCATACATCATTCTTTAGAATAGATTGATATTCCTCTGTCATTGCATCCTTCCATGCTTGATGTTGGAAAGCTTTTGTAACACTGATAGGTTCTGAGTTTATGATGTTGTTCATTAGAGCAACATAGCTAGAGAAACGTTTAGGTCTTTTACTCTCCCTGAACGTTCCTTAGGGTGTTGCATGATCCTCTACTTCTTTGATCATCTTCTTGGCCCAAAGTGGTCTCTTTCTGCTATTGTCATTTGTATTCTCATTTGAAGTAGAAGGAAGTTCATGTGGTATTTCCTCAGGATGCTCCCTCTGAATCTCAGGAGCAGGTTCCATTTCAGGTACTCTAGGGGAATAGGTTTCAGTCTCACTAGAACTTCTTGCCCTCTTGAATGCAATGTCTTCTTCAAAGATGACATCTTTGCTCAATTCAATTTGATTATGTCCGGGTATGAATATCCTGAAGGCCTTGGAGGTTTCACTATATCCCATAAATATCCCTTTCTTTCCGGAAGGTTCAAGTTTGAATCTCTTCTCCTTGGGCACATGAATATAGATGAGACAACCAAAAATCCTAAAGTGACTAATGTCAGGTTTTATGCCAGTGAAGGCTTCTTCAGGAGTTTTGTTGTCAAGATGAGAATGAGGACATCTATTTTGGATGTAGACAGCAGTCCTAAAGGCTTCTACCCAGAAAGAGGTTTCAATGTTTTGGTCAAGCAACATTGCTTTGGCAGCTTCTACAATGGTTCTATTTTTTCTTTCAGCAACCCCATTTTGTTGAGGGTTGTAGGCCACTGTGAACTCCCTCTTAATTCCAACACTCATGCAGAATTCCTTAAAAATTTCAGAGGTGTATTCTTTCCCATTGTCTGTCCTTAAGGTTTTTATTTTCTTCCCGGAGAAGTTTTTTGTAAGTGCTATGAACTCTTTGAACCTTTTGAGGATTTCTATTGACTCTTTACACTTAAGGAAATAGATCCAGGTTTTCCTAGAGAAGTCATCTATAAATATGACATAGTATAGAAATCCTGCTTTAGAAGGTATAGACACATGGGTCCACATATAAGTCGAGTGAACCAGATCTAACACATTTGGGTTTTGCTCAAACTATGGGAAAGGATCCCTTTGTATTCTTTCCTAAGGCACAACCTTTACAATTTCCTTCATGAGATGGTTTTAACTTAGGTAAGCCCTGTTACAAGTTTTTCCATAGAAGGTAGGGCATGGAAATGAAGGTGTCCTAATCTTCTATGCCAAATCTCAGTTGACTCAAAGATGTCAAGGGTAAGGGCTTGATTAACTTCAGTGCAAAGTTTGTAAAGGTATCCTTGTCTTACACCTATGATTTGGGCTTTCTTGATAGATGAGTTTTTAGGCCATGCTAGAACTTTTCCATCCATAAATGTAACCCTATATCCATTGTCTTCAAGGGCAGAGATGGATATTAGATTCCTCTTTATTCTAGGTACAAATAAGACCCCAGTGAGTTGAAGGGAGAGACCAGATTTCAATGTGATGGAACAAGTTCCAACCCCTTTTACTTGATGTGTAGAGTCATCCCCAATTGTGACATCTTCATCAGACTCTTCAGTCATAGTGTCTAAGTGTTCTCTAAACCCTGTGATGTGCCTGAAGAACCACTATCAATCACCCAGTTGTTGATATTGTTAGATACTTGATTAGATAATGCTGAATAGAACACAAAGTTCTCAGATTCATGATCTGAATTTGTCTTTCCTACTTTGGCAAAAGATGCTTGTTGCTTTGATCTGTCAGGGCACTTCATTGCATAGTGGCCATATTGATCACATCTAAAGCATTGCACTTGAGAGATGTCTTTCCTTTTAGAAGATCCCTTTCCATTGGAATTTCTCTTTCTTTTAAAAGATCCTTTCTTGTAGGAGTTTTTCTTATTCCTTTTATTAGATGATGTGTTGAGTACATGAATGTCTTCATCTATGTTTTTCTGTTTGTTTTCTTTTGAGGAGAGTCTTGTTTCTTCTTGAAGGCAGTCAATTCTTGCCTGTCAAACTTAGGGAGTTTAAGAGCTTGCACTTATTCCTTGAACAAATGACTCCCATGAGTTTGGTAGGCCTCCTAGTGCAATTAGAGTTAACTCTTTGCTATCAATCTGATATCCAATTGTGGATAATTGATCCCTTAGTTCAATAATCCTCATGAAGTATGCATTAATGGACTCTCCTTTGTTTATTTGAGCATTGTTGATTTTCCTTTTTAATGCAAGAGTCCTGCAGGTGTTGTTGATCTCATAAGTACTCTCAAGAGATTTGTACATATGGTATGCAGTTTCATGTTTTGCTAGGATGGGCACTATATGATCCCTAACTGCATCTACTAGGATTTTCATGGCCTTTTCATTGTTTTCTATCCATTGAGTTTTCTCAGGTTCAGACTTTGTTTCCTTCATATTTTCTCTCACAAGTGAATCTAGCTTATTCTCTCTAAGGATCATCATGATTCTAAATTTCCATGATGTGAAATTTTGTTTCCTTCATATTTTCTCTCACAAGTGAATCTAGCTTATTCTCTCTAAGGATCATCATGATTCTTAATTTCCATGATGTGAAATTGTCTGCTCCTGCAAGACGATCTTCAAATCTGATCATACTTGACATTATGAAGAATGTGAAGTGAATTAGATTCTAGAAAAATTACGAATTTTCTTGAGCAATTTGATATTTAGATTTGATTTGGATTCACACAACGTGGCTCTGATACCATGTAAATGTAATCAAATCTTCTATCAAAATGAGAGACTAAGGGTTCTAAAGAGATTCTAAGTTTCCAAAATTCTACTAAAATTCTAAGACAGATTTTCGATTTCCAGATTTATACTAAATGTGCTGATTGCAGAACATTAATGATTTCGATGTCTGCATATTAAGATTGGAATCATCTTTTGTATGTAAGGAGACCCGCCTCCAAGGGATGCGTCTCTTGAGAGGACACGTCCGCTCAAGGGACGTGTCCCTTTGGGCGCGGGTTCCTCTCACAACCGATGATCATTCGATTTAAACAAACTTAGCGTATAAACACACCCTTACACATGGCGGATGTATTACAAGAATCCCGAATTTTAATCAATACATCCCGAATTTTAATCAATGCGAATTCTGAACATCATTTAGATAACTTCGATTTTATACATGCTTTATAAAATTCAATTATTTACTTATTTCCAGAAATATTAAACATGAAGAGTATTTGATCTTATATAAACGATGATGATGCTTATAGCAATCATCATTTATATCTGACCTAAGCTACCATTCATTAACAATAATAAATGTCTTCTTTCTTTCATTCATGTTGGTTTGCTTTGTAGCAGTGAATCTTCAAGGGGACGACCTTCCATGACAGATGTAGCCATGGTCTTGGAGAGCCTCAAGACATCTTTCATGGGGTGTGCAGCTGATTCCAATTTAAAACCTACCATATCAGACCTCCTGCACAATACCAATCGCACAGAAACATTCTCATTTGATACTGAATGTTCTACATTTTAAATGTCTATATGTTCCATTACGAAACTTTAGTTCTTTATGTTTGCTAGTTTGAAGTTGGTCCTCCATCACAGGTTAATTTTCTTTCATGTCAAATCCTCCTTGGGTTAAATTCTAGTTCTTTCAGCTTGTAAGCTTTTCCAATTATGTGTAGGCATTATGCTAGTTTGGGGAAAGTATAATGTTATCTATATAATTACTGAAATACTGCAAAACGTGTAGCATATTGTCTTATTTATAGCACTTCTTCTCATAGTATGCAAAATTTCAAGTTTTTTTTTAATTCCTTGACATCCAGAGCACAAAAATATGAGATCAACCTTCATGTCATACCGGGGGTGATATATTCATGTCGAGAAAGGAAAAAGCTTCCACACAAAAATGTTTGTAAAACAAGAAAAAGATGTCATTTAACAAAATGTTTCAACAGATGCACATAAAAAAATTTCATGTGGGCGTTCCTACAGAACATATGCATACCAAAAGATTCGGCAGCATAAAGATTCCAAAAAATAAAATTCACAGAAACCATGGCAAGTAACTTACCTCAAAATTCTACCAACTTAGCTCAAAATTCTGCACAAATTGTGTCGTTCTGTCAAAGATGCCTCGATTAAAAACAGGCAGAATTTGCAATAAAACTACAAAACCCTAACACAACAGAAATTTATTTAAATGACCTGAACCAAAACCACTCTTCCTACACCTGTTGCTTCAATCTATTCACAGAACATCAAATCTGAAAATATCAGAGTTTTAGGGCTTCCTTAGACTGTTGAGCTCGAGAGAAGATATTAGGCGTGAGTCGGCTGAGATATGAAAGGCGAGACTTTTGCAGGCGTCTAAATGAAAATATCAAACTCAAAGTCAAAATTTGCTTTTAGGCGTGAGGCGAGGAATGATTTGACTGTCCGGAAATTTCTCAGGCGTGAGAAATACTGAATCCCAATGGGCAGTGCATATTATCGGCTAAAAATGAAAATTATCTGTTCCGTAGCCTTCTAATAACCAGATATCTGTTCCGTAGCCTTCTAATAACCAGACACCGTATAAGGGTAACTGTTCTGTTAGGCATGTATGCCATATGTGATAGCAGAGACAAAGGCACGTGAATTGCTTTCAACAATGCCATCAACCCACCAGCAGCCCTCATTGCCAGACACGTCCACAGTTAAACATTAGAAACCTACCAAAAAATTTCCTCTCCCTTCGTTTTTATTGGTCCCAAGAATAATATGTAAACAGAAATACAAAAAAACACCGAGTAAAATCAGAGCTGCCAATCAGAAAATTCAAAAAATGAGATGAAATTTCATTTTAATAGTGAAATATCTTCAGACCATAGGTTAAAACGTCCGACCCGATTTTCGAGAAACTACTACCGAATACGAGAAAAATGAAGATGAAAACATTAGTCTCAGCCTTACGGCAGGGACTAATAATTCTTTTAACGACTCACATAGAGTTGATGTGATTGAAAGGGTAGTGCAAATATTTAATGCAAATATTATTAGCTCTTTGATAGGCTGCAATGTAAACTAGAAAGAAGAATGAAGAGTAGTGTAAGTATGACATGACCATCATTCAATAGAGGTATCAAATCCATCTCATCTCTCTCCTACCCAATTGAACATCATTCTAATGCTTTTAAATTTTCCTTCCTTTCGTTAGCGTGCTATTTGTTTATTTCTAGATAATGTAGGTGTATGTGGGCCTAGGAAGGAATGATATTTAAGTTTATAAACCATTTTTTAAGATTCCATAAGAATTTAAATGATTTTATTTAAATTGATTTTTTTCAATTATTAAAATATTTATAGGATAAGAGGATGGGCAATGAAAATGAAAGTGGGCCCATTGTTTCAGATATAAAAATAAATTGAATTTTATAAAAGAGTTTATAATTTAAGTGTTATCTAGAATAATCAGTTATAGGATAAAATAATAATTAGGTGAAAGCTTTATCAATATTTATGGATGGAACAATAAAGTAGAATGAAATTGAAAAAATATGGAGGTGATCACTATTCAAAGAAAAAAGATTTTTGCATAAAGAGAAAGTGAGATAAAAGGAATGAAAAGTAAGAAGATTGAAGTTGATTATAGAGGTTCGATTGTGTAAGCTTTTTTGAATCAACGTTTCGAAATCTAATAACTTTGATTATAGAGGTGTTCATCACGTGAAGAATAACGTAAAATAGAGATTTTATTTTAATTTTTTTTGGATATTTTTTCAAATTTCTTTTTCTCATTCTTTTATATATATGCAACAATTAATTCAAACAAAAAGGATTTTCTCGGCTAGTGAAATTCTACGATTTTTGATGTTCAAATCTTTTAAAGAAAAGAATTTTGTAATGATTTATGTTCATCAATACCTACTATGTGATTGTGCAATTGACCTTTCATAAATTTCTATTAATATATTCTATGAATTAATGAAATATTCTTATCTGATGCTTCATTTCATTTTCACCAATAGATTTATTTCAACTTCTTGTCTTATATATGCATCCTTAATTCATGAGTATGAAATCAATTAACCTCTTACAAATTAATATTTTTTTATTTATTTTTATTGGAATAAGGACTTTATTAACAAAATCAGAATTTACAAACAGTAACATCAGCAAAGATAATACACGCTGATAATACACCAACAAATTTTTTTTTGATACAAAGCCATGTCATAAAACACCAGCAAGGTCAATACAGCAGCAGCAAATTCTGCTAATACAACTTTAACAACATTCCCTAAAACAGCAGCAACAAATTCTGAAGCTTGATGGCTGTCCATATTCTGATCCAAAACTCCCTTATTGAAGAAGTATGACCCCAGCATGCCCATGTTAATCACTTGATCCCAAAACAACAGAGAACAAAGCAGAAGCAAAGACAAACAATGTAGTTCCTCCAAATGCACAAGGAAGGAAAATGTTGGCAAGAAATATGCTTGTTGACCTGAAAGAAGAAGTTCGCCTTTGGCTGCACATCAAAATGAAAGAACTCCCAAATCCTTCACTGTAACTCACCCCCATCAAGAAAGCTAAATAGAAGACTGTAAAACTTCCAGCTTCATAGTCTTTATAACCTTTGTCAGAGTAAACCTCTAAGATAGTTCTTTGGAGCTTCCATCCATGTGTCCTGCAAATTATCTTTAAATGATTTAATTTGCATCTGTAGGTTGGCCAATGTAACTTGAAGATCTGGTTTAGTTTGAAGAGTATGCTGGAGAACAGTGGAGTGGAGCAAGAAATCTGCATTGAGCATCAAGACCTCTATATGAAGAGGGAAAAAGGTATGAGAGAAAGAAGCCAAGCACCAGAGTCTCCAAATAAACTTAAGGATAATTTTCCTAAAGGTCTGAGAGATGAGATTGTGATGTTGGGAAAGCCCAAGAAGCGCAGATCTCCAAGTCCACTTGTGGGGTACAATAGCAAGGAAGGTGGATGAAAGACAACACCAGAGGTGAGATCTTTGTCTTTCATTATTGTATTTGTGTTTTTTTTGTTTCACAACTATATATTATGTGCAAATCAATCATATGTGGATAAGGGGTTGTTAGTTTGTGTTTTTCCTTTAGATAGTTTTATTTCTAGTTTTTCTCTTCCTATTTTTGATAAAAGTTTTCAAAGTGAATTTTTTGAAGATTCTATGAAGAGGCAACTTCTAAAATCTTAGAAGTTATCTCACAAGCTACATCCCACATTTGCAAGATTTTCCATGTTGATTTAGGTTTACATGTGAGTGCAAATTTGAACATCAACAATTATTAAGAAATCAATTTATTATAAATTATAATCTATTTGGTCATGCAAACAATATTATGATATAGAATAGTATATAGTAATAGATTAGATTTAGTTGTGAAATTGTGGTAGAGTAGTATAGAGGCATGGTGTAAACTTGAAAGGAAAAATTTGTGTATATGATTATTATGATAGATCCAAAAATGATTTATTATAGTCATATATTCCCAATCAACTAGATGCACTATATTAGCTAAAGCATAGATGATAACAGAATCATCACATTAGTAGTATAGACAACTAGGGTGAAAACATAGTGCAAATATTGATCTATGATGTGTATATAGGATCCCTTTTATAGGAACCATGTTTGCATTCCTAAGTCTTATAACAATAATATAAATAAAGTGTATCACCTCAATTAATCTTTAATATCTTGTAATATTAACTTAGTATGGGAACAACCATATAACATCTTATTATTCTTTCCTTCTTTTAATTCGTAAAGGGTAATTTGAGCTTAGAGAACTATCTAGGAGGTGGCAAGTCAAATATTATCCCCATCCTCTTTCAATTATGAAATTATCTTTTGAAAAAACGCAACTTAGATCCTTGCATAAAATGTGCATATAATTTTATAAACACATTATTTTCCATTCACTTAAGATCGAGTCAATTCTTCTAATAGTGACATGTATAAAACCCCTCTATCTACAAATAATGATTATTTCCATTAAAGTTAAGGGAATGGATTCTATGTTGATTATATTTAAATCTAAAACCTATATCTCCAACCTTTTTTAGATTAAAAAAATGACCACTAAAGAGAGTACAAGTTTATATTAATCTCAAATACAAAATACAACAACACAACTTCTCTTATAGTTCAACAACATTCTAGTAGCATAACATAACTTGTAAAACTATGCAAAGTACTATCATATGCCTTCAATATATAGTACGAAACCATATATAGTTTCCAATACATGGACTTAAACCATGTGCCAAGTAGTCAACATGCAAAAAAGACCTCGTCACATGTTTATAGTAGTTATAAGAACCTCTCTAGAAACTTTAAGATCTTTCTCATGAACTTGGTCATCCAACTTCACGAGAGGACCAAAATAATTCATTATGAGACAAAATAACAACCACCCAAGTCTAGAAAAGACAACTAACATCTTACACATCATTTTAGATGTTCACTTACACCTTTCATAATGTCATAGATGCTTCTTAAACATCTTACAATGTCATAAATTGCCACATATTATCTTCCAAATCATGCCAAATGTCTAATAATGTCTTACAATATTTTCTCCCCATTATATCCCTTACACATATTCCTAATCGCCTAGAGAATAATAATTAATCATAAACACCACTAAGTTCATTTGGAGCCCAAATTGACACTCTCCATATAATCCTTGAAGATGTACACATAATTAATTTATTGTTAAATGAGTAATTATAATAATCTAAAAATATTGCAAGGTGAATATCACATCTACTCTTAACATTTTCTCATTTGATATGTATATTGCAATGGCATAATAAAAAACATAAAAATTAAATTAAATGTTCGAAAAGACAAAGCCCATAACTTCCCCACACTAACACTCTCAACATTCTCCAAAATGTCAACTTTTAAAATCGTAACATTTCAACTTCCACCATTTCACCAACAAAATAATATTACACATATATAATTTTTCTCATATATTAGAAAATGTTAAAGTACCCTTCCAAAAAGCAATACCTAACAAACCAATAAAAATTTTGACAAAAGCATGCTACAAACAAAATGCCCAATCTCCATCCTTAATATTCTAGAAACAAGTACTAACTACCAGATCTACAACTTATTCTTACATCTCTCCAATCATTATTTTGAAATATATTTGCCACTTGTTAAGTTTTTAATAGAATAATTGAAATGGGTAGACAAGTTGAGCACTTGGTAGAACATGGGGGAGGGCCCCAATCCCTTTATTCTCCATTGTCCCATGCTAAATCCCACCAACTTATTTATCTTTTTGTTATGTCCTTTCACAACAATCCAACGTGTCAGATTGCTATGATAAATAGATTTCTATCGTATTCATGCAATCCAAAGAGGGCGCACGCTATTTCAAATGTTTAAAAATAAAAATATTTGGAATCCCCAAGGAACAAATATTCTCCAACCTAATCCGGCATTTGGCAAATTGGATAATAGAATAATCATTATATTGTTATAAAAGAATAATTATTGTGTCAAAGGCGTTCTCTATATGAACTCAACCATCTAGTTTCTGTGATGGACGATCACAATATCATCTGAATAGAATACAAGACGGCTGGTGTATTTGAGCCGTTGGATTTTCCTAAGTTTTTAAAATTTAGAAAATTAAGTATAAATGAACTATCCTAAATTTACTATTACATATAAAAGTAAGTTTCTAAATTAATATACTTAAAATTAAAAAATATTCAAGATCTTTACAAAAGAAAAAATATTCAAGATCTTTACAAAAGAAAAATATTCTTTGATGTCATTGTAAAAAAATAAAAATGAATAATAAAATAGAAATAAAATTATAAAATATTGAAAAAGAATATTTTTTTATTATTTCTAAATTAATGTATTCAAAATTAAAAAATTAGAAAATTAAATAGAAATAAAATATCCTTCATATTCTAGTTTATTCAAAATTAATATATATCTATAAAGAGATATAATAAATTTAAAAGTTTTAATAAAGATTTTAGTATACAAAAATATAACATGTTAAATATGCAGGGCTAATATAAAGACTTCATAATAAGTATAAATCTAAAATCAATTTAAAATTATAAAATTAAATACAAAGAAAATATCATAAATTTATTCTTACACATAAAAATAAGTTTTTAAATTATTATATTTAAAACTAACACATATCTTTAAAAATATAATATAATTAACAATTATCTTTACACTTAAACTTTATCATAGAATTTGAAAATAATTTATATAACATTATTATTACTTATGTATATATTACATTGATAAATCCCATGAACAAATTTCAAGTCACGTGTTGTGATTCCTTCTCCTCTCTTATGAGTATGGTCACCAATGACCACCACTACCTCTCTTTTGCAATCTACAACCTCTAAAACATAATGATTTCTCGTTCTTGAATTTGGATTTTGCTTTTCTTTTTATTAATATTCATTAAAAAAATGGAAATTAGTACATCAAAATCAACATAATAGAGTCTATTATGATATTTTTAAAAATTTAACATTATTTTTGACATAATAGATTGTATTATGATTGGCAATTGATATTGTCTAAGTACAATGCAAGACGATTGCATGTATCTAGGTCGTTGTTTTTTTTTTCCGAACTCTTTTCCTTCACACATTACATGTTATTACCATGTTAGAGTATAATGCAAGACAATTGCATGTATCTAGGCTGTCGGATTTTTTTTTTCGTCGAATTATTTGTGTTCACACATTTTTGTTTAAAATGCATTTCATTTGAATTATTTTTGTTCACACATTTTCATTCATGCATTTCATGTTATTACCATGGCAATCGGCATACCTGAACATTTTGCACATTGTGTTGTGTTGTCAATGATGTTGAGAAGTAAAAATTGGGAAGAGTTTGTAGGAAAAATGTTGTGAAACCCTACCAAAGAAAGTTTAAAAAAATGAGACAAACCAAAACCAATCCCCGCTAGCTAGATCAGATGTGTCCATGATAGGAGGGACAACATGCTTTGGGGAGATTTTTGGGGGATCTTGAGACGAATCCAAACACATTTGTGATTTGGGAGGAATCACATAGTGTTGAGGCTCAACCCCAATCCACCAAGTGGGCTTACCTTTGGAATCATGTTGTTGTGCTCTTGGGAGCTATTCTTCAGACATTGAGAGGTAAAGTGATATGTAGAGAAGCATTTTCTATCCCGAAAAGCCACTTTTTCATAATCAACTAGTTGCACCTAGTAGCGACTTCCCACCTTCAACAAAATCTCTATAAGTAGCCTATTGGATAGGTCCATTTTCACATAAATTCGAGCATAGGTGGAGCTTTGGTAATTAGTTGTTTCTTCTGAACAACAATGGTATTTCCCTAAACCATTTCCAATAGCTTGCAAATAGTCTATTTCCCAAAAATGGAATGGAAGATAGGGTAACCACGCCTAGAAAAAGGTGAAGGAGAAGGTCTCAGATCATGGGTCAAAGGAAGGATACCAAGGCTTTGTGCACAAGAAGTCACCCTAGAAAACCCATGGGCCATTGTCTAATACCCAATCTTTGTTTGCTATACATTTGAATTCAAGAATTTTCAAAACCCCTTGGCACAAGGGAATTGTAGATTTCTTCCTCCATAAAAAATTTCTAGCATGCAGTTCACTTAATTTTGGCCATAATTTAGTAACTAGCAATCGCACCTTAGTGTGCAATGGGTATGCCGAAGAGGTACATGGAAGGTGAATTAGGAAAAAATTTGGTTTTTTTTTTTTGCATACATTTGTGTAGTACATAAGATCAATTGGTAGGTCATTTTAAAAATGATATTGTTTATATATTATTATTATTATTATTATTATTATTATTATTATTATTATATTTTTTTTTATATTAAATATAAGGAGATCACAGGAAGTACAAAAAGCTCCAGAGAGCGAACTATTCAGCTCAAGAGAGGCCAAGCCTCAAAACAGGAGCAGAAAGCAGAGTCAAAATAGATACAAAAAAAGAAACACATCTGTTACAATGTTACATAACCGTTACAAAAAGTGCATAACAGAGCACCAGTGACCAAAAGGCTAGTGAAGGATGTCATCCAGTTTATCTACCCAGGCAGTCCACCCTTTATCACCTTCCATCCAGACTATACATTTCATCTCCTGAATCTGTGCAAGCATGAGAGTCATGTCCTTGCTGGAGCTTCTATTGTTCTTCACCTCTTGGGATAGAGTCTTGCAAGTATTTTTGAAGAGCTACAGATTATTTAGAGTGTCCCTCCAAGCGTATCCTCCCTTCATCTCATAGATGAAGAACGTGGCATATCCATCCTTTAGGAACCGTTTGAGCTTCTTCCTTTCAATTATCATGGTGGTTCGCACCTGCAAAAAGATTTTAAAGAAAGTGAGTTTTCTAAAAGACTCAGTAAGATCACGGGGGTTATTCTGATATCTTTCTTCATTTCTGCACTTCCAGATTTGCCATAGAACATTAGAGGATAGGATCTTCCAAAAAAGATTAGAGTCATGTTTTAAGCCATCAATATGACCAGTAACAATATCAAGAACAATAAATAACATAGGATAGGTAATGCCAAACATAAGCCAAATTTCCTTCGCAAAGATACAGTCAAGCAGGATGTGTCTAGCCGTTTCGGGGAGTCTACAGAAGTTACAGTAATCAGTCTCGGCATTGCCTTTTCTGACAGGGAGTCTGTCAAGAAGAAGGAGCCAATTGAAGCATTTAATCTTAGGCTCGGTGGGACCTTTCCAAAGGTGATCAAAGTGATTCTTCCAAGTGCGGGCGTCCAGCGTGGAATACCAGATAGAGTTAACATGATCAATGATGGTTTCTGAATGACCAATAACATTGTATATGTTCTTGGCTTTGATCTTGGATAACATTGTACCATCGGGCCACTTACAGCCAAGGAACCTATGAGAATCCACATGACTTGAGGAAGGGAGGTCCTTAGAGGCCTTGATAATCATATTATAAGTTTTCTTTTGGGAAGTGGGGAGGTCAAATTTAATTCTGAGATCCTCCCAACTAATTAACTCGTCATGCTCAAAGAGGTCGGCAAATTGGGAAATGCCTTTGCTCGACCAGTGTCTAGCAGAGCAGCCTTGGGAGAGAGCAAGGGGCTTGCCTGAGGAAGATAAGTTCCACCAAATGGACCTTTCACCAAAGAGATGGCAGTCATCATGGAAGGCCTTGTTAGAAACATACTTTTTAACTTGGTCCCACGCCTTCCAAATGGATCTAAAGATCGCAGACCCTTGAACGAGAACAGGAAAGTTACCAATGACAAGGTCAATAAACGGAAGATTCTTCCAAGACTTCGCATATTTGGGGAAGCCTCTTTCAATGTTGCTCCTAACAAGAACCTTCCAAGGATCATTGCCATCAAGGGAATGAAAGATCCACTTGGCGGCAAGGGAAAACCCTTGGAGCTTGAGATCCTTCAAGCCAAGACCCCCAAGGAGCTTATTGACATGGCACCACTCCCACTTGACAGCGTGCATTTTTTTTTTCCTTTACCATCAGACCAGAGAAAGTTCCTAACAACCTTTTGAATTTCTAAGATTTGATAATTGTTGAACATCCAAGCTGAGGAATAGTAGATGTTATAAGATGAAAGAATTTTTTGACAGACTTGGATTCTGCCAGCCAAAGATAAGGTTTTGTTATGCCATTTACTCAGCTTCTTGATAATCTTATCTTTGACCCACGACCACATGTCTTTAAGGGAAGGGTCTATAGAAAAGGGTATGCCCAGGTAGCGCACAATCTTGTGCGGACCACCCCACTGAAAGTCATAGACTTTAAACCAATCAGGGGGCTACACAGCCCAACCAAGACAGATAGATTTGGAATGGGAAAGCCTCACCCCAGAGATACTACAGAACATATTGAGTTTGGAGGTCAGGGCCTCAAAGTTATCAGGTCTAGCATCAAAGAAGATAGCAGTATCATCAGCAAATTGGCAGTTTAAGAGCTCATCGTTGTTAGGGAGAGTTATACCCTTGACAGCCGGGGAGAAAGAGTTATCCCTCAGGATGTAGAAAAGGGCTTCAGAAGCTATAACAAAGAGGGCAGGGGCCAAGGGGCAGCCTTGCCTAATAGATCTACTAAGGGGGAAAGACGCAGAAAGAGAACCATTAACATCAATCTGAGTCGAGGCATCCTTGAGAAGAGTATTAACAGAATTACAAAACTTCCTAGGAAAGCCAAAGGCCTCAAGCATCATAGTGATAAAGTTCCATTCCACCTTGTCATAGGCTTTTTCGAAGTCAAGAAGGAACATGGCAGAGTTTTGTTGGGAGTAGTTGGACCAATTCATGGCTTCCCAACTAGTAATCAGGTTTTTGAGGATAAACCTACCTTTGATAAAACTAGTATGGGTAGAGCAAATAAACTTGGGCAGGATGCTCTCACTTCTCAGCGCCAGGAGCTTGGCAAAAATTTTGTAAGAGACATTAAGGAGGGTGATAGGTCTCCAGTTTTTTATGAGGGCTTTATCACCATCCTTGGGGATCAGCTTAATTATACCCCTATTAATGGAGCATCCCAAGGAGCCCCTATCAAGGGCCTCTGAGTACAGATCAAGAAGATCTTGGCAGATCCATCCAATGTTAGCCTTATAGAACTCCGTCGGGAGACATCCGATCCCGAGGCCTTGTCATTGCAAAGAGAGTTAATAGCTTTTTCAATTTCCTCCAGAGAGAAATCTTTGGACAACTGATTGGCTTCATCGGTGGAGATCTTGCTAGGGATGAGGGAGCAAATTTGTTGTCTAAGGGATGAGGCCTCCTCTGAATCTTCAGAGGCAAAGAGATTCTGATAAAAATTAACAAAGGCCTCTTTGATGTTATCAATGTCAGTTATCTCAATGTTATTAACCATAATTCTTTCAATATTTTCGTTAGCATGTTTGTGCTTAAGGAGGTTAAAGAAGAATTTAGATCCCTTGTCACCAAATTGCAGCTAGTGCGCATGGGATCTGACCCTAGCTCCATTAATTTTATACTGTTGGTGCTGTCTAAGGGCATCCTTGGCTTTGACAACATGGGAAACGAGGTCACAGTCTGAGGGGTTGGCTTGAATGTTGGTCTCGGCAATCTGAAGATCAGAGGAGAGGCATTTTTCGGCATATCTAAAGTCTTTAGCTCTTTTTTGCCCGATGGTCTTTAAAAGCTTCTGCCAAGCAAGGATGTTCATGTTCCATCTATCTAAATGAGTGTAGGAGGGAAGAGTATTTCTGTTAATAAGCTTAATGATGTGAATGGCCGCAAGAGTGTCTTCATCTTTCAGGAGGCTAGTGTTGAGAGTAAACTTAGAATCAGAGCCTTTACAGTGGATAGGAGAATTGTTAAATCTAATGCAGGAGGAAATGGGATGGTGATCGAAGAGGGAGGTGAGGGTAACAAGGACAAAGTGTCTGTGCTTGTTAGGCAAAAAAGAAAAGAAGTTTTTATTAGCATAGAAGCGGTCGAGTCTAGAATAAATTCTGGAGTGACCCTGTTGGAAGTTACACCAGGTATGCCAAATCCCAGGATTTGTAGCCTTAGAACCAGCCAAGGGGTCAAAAAGGAGTTTAGAATTTAACATTTTGTTCCAGTGAAACTTTTCCTGATCTTTCCACGCAAAAGGGAGGCCACCAAGTTTGTCCTCTTGGGATTCGATCATGTTGAAATCCCTCCCATAAGCCAGGGGATATTAGGAAGGGCAGCTAACCAGTCCCAGAGACTCGCACGCTCCCTGGAGTCATTCGAGGCATAGATAGAGAATATGCCAAAAACATTATTATTGTGATTCAGAGTAACCCACACCGCTCTGTTGCAGGGGGATATCCCATGGTTAGAGATGAAATTCTCCCATCTGGAGCTGATCAGAAGGGCAACCCCACCCCTACCCTTTTCATGGTTGGTGTAGAATTTGATGGCATCCTTCCAAAGGAAATTGAGGTTGGAATCCAGGGTGTAACCAGTAGCCTTGATTTCTTGAAGCATAAGGACGTCCATGGACTTGCAAGTGTCAAGAAAATGTTTAATGATCCACCGTCTGTCAGGGGACTCTAAGCCCCTAATATTCCATGAAATGCAATTCATGAGGAAACATTCGGCGAGGGAGAACAGTTTTCGGTGGGTCCTTGATTTTGTGCCGAGGCACTGCTATGAATGACCCTTAGCACTTTCTTGGAGGGGTTTTTATTCTTGGAGCCTAATTTCCTTCCTCTGCGTTTAGTCAAGGTGCAGGCATCTTTGAACTCTTCTTCATTATCAGATTCATCTGGGGACAAAAAGTTCATGTCCATGCTATGCTTTTCGGTGTGACCATCTGAGACAGAGGGGTAGATGCTAGCGGGGATGACCTCGAGCAGGCAATCATCACCAAGTTCGCGAAAGGCTTTAGGGGGAAGCTCTGAGGAGGAGGCAGGTTAGAGAAACTAGTTGAGTGTTCTATGAGGGTTAAGCACGAGGGGTGGGAAACATTTAGGGTTTCATTTCCAGAAGCTTCACCGGGGAAGACTGAGATAGGGGAGGGCTGAGAGCTGAGGGAAAGGGGGTTTTCTAAAAATGACAAGGGTTGCTTATTAGATTTTCGTCTGCACTTGTTGGAAACATTGGCCAAGGAAAGGGGTCCTAAATTCTGACCAATATTCACCAGGGGTAAAGAGTCCGCTGGGAGAGATGCGGGGGAGGGGACAGGAGGAGGGGGCAGGGTGATGGCGATCAGCAGGGGGAGGGTTTAGAGGGGGCAACAGCTATGGAAGATTTATTCAATGAGGAGTTCGTGCTGGTTTTGTCAAAATTAGGAGGATCGCGGATATCTGATGGTTTAGGTTGCGAGGATTTCTTTTTAATGATGGGGCAGTCTTTTCTCAAATGACCTTCTCTTCTACACAGGAAACACGAATTTAGTCCCCCGAGGATATCAATAGGGCAAGAGAAATTGTCATCCGAAATGCAAATGTTGATCTCAGAAGGAATGTCTAAACCTGGATTCAGCGAGATAAGGATTCTAGCATCCATATGAGGGACCAAACGGACAGTGTCATCCATTCGGATGATCTTTCCAAGTGGTTCAAGCACTTGCGGGAGAAAACGCCACAGGAAAGGTGGTAATTATTTAACCAGAATCCAGCGAGGGGCCGAGAGCGCAAGAACTTCCTTGTGAATGGCCTCGAGCGACCAAGCCAAGGCACGAAAGGAAGTAGAGCCAACAGACCAGTATTGTTTTTTTAACACTTCGGTTTGAGCTTCATGTTTATTAAAGAATATAATAAATAACCCTTTCTGAATCTGACAACAAAATGAAATATGAAATCCAAGTTTCAGGTTCCAGTAGTTATGGAACCAGTCATCAAGAAATTTCCTAGGCGGACATTTATCCACTTCCACAGCAGAAAAGAAAAAGGCAAGATTTCTTAACCTATTCTTCTCCTTACCAATTTCTTCTAGCATTTCTGGATTGGGAGAAACAAAAAAGGATAGTGGAGCAACACCAGTGACCTTACCGGAATCAGCGGCTTCATTTGAATTTGACAGAGAAAACCTCACGCTCGCGTTGATAGGGTTACCAGCGTTTGTCACCGCCTCAGAAAAAGACTTAGGTTTTGAACACTAAGGGTTAGAGTTGAGATTACCTAAACACGAAGATCCAGAATCCATCGAAACCCTAGGTACCGACGAGGAGGAATTAGGGGGTACGGCCTCTGCCGAATGGCAGAGGGATGAAGAGGTAGAGGCATTCGACATTAATGCATAATAAAGAGGGAGAAATAAGGAACGCGCACACCTGTGCAGCCCCGTCACCGGGGGAGGGCAGTTGCCAGTCGCCGAAGAACGCCAGAGTTTATTATTATTATATTAATTTTATTTTATATTTTTATTATACAATAATATTATTATATATTTTTATTTTATTTTATGCATTAACTATTATATTCATCACATATTCTCTAACATATTAACACACATATAGTTTTTTTCTCCTGATCTGTCCAAAGATCAATTAAACTATGAGATATGATTTATTACTTCTAATAATTGTATATTATATTATAGAATATAATAATAATAAAATAATGTATATATAATAATAAATGTAATTATAGTATATATAATGTAAGATGTATTATAATTAAAGTATATTTTTTATATTAATTAAATATTATATTAGATTTGCCGGTATTGGCATGGTGTGATGGTTTATAGGTGGCATTGTTGTTCTTTCCACCAAGGTTCAAACCACGTTCGGGTGGTATTGTTGAATGGTTGTATCTGATTCATAGCTCCAGTCAAAAGTGTTTACCCCTTGAATAAAAAAATAATTAATAAACATTAAGTTTTAGGTTTGGGGCCCTAGCTCGGTTGGCTAAATATTTCCTGTTGCAGGAGGCTGGTCACGAGGTCTAGTCTCCCCCACCCCCGTGGTACCGGAGGGTGTGTCACGCCAGCACCGCCGGTCACATTAAAAAGTTTACCAGCGCACTGCAGTTTATATGGGGTTGTGCTACCCGATTCCTGCAATCTAAAATATATATTATATTAGATTTATATTGAATGGGGTGGGGGGGCTAGCTCAATTGGCTAAAGCATCTTGTTGCAAGCAAGAGGTCATGAGGTCTAGTCTCCCCCAAACTTGTGGGATGGATAAAAGAAAATATGTAATAATCATAATTTTATTTAAATTAGAAAATATTATATTTAAAAAAAAAATCAATATAATATTATTTATAAAGTATATAATATAATGTAATATATAAATGGAGTTATAATAAATAAAATATAAATAGAAAAAATAATATATAAATTAATTAATATAATATATATAAAATAAAAATAATAATAAATGTAATTATACAATTTAATGCATTCATAAATAATAATTAATGGACATTATACCATGATTACTTTTAATTTTAACGCAATGCAAAAAAAAATCACCACTTATAGGCCTCAAAAATGAAATGTCAAGGCAAAGAAAAAATAAATAAGTCTAATTTAGTTAAATAAAAGAATTGAATAGTTAATATTAAAATTTTAAAACTTTATTATTAATGAATTATTTAAAAATTAATAATATAAATAGTTAATACTTAATTTTTAAAATTAAAAAAGTTTAATAAAAAAATGGGGAAAAACATTCAACAGACTAGATTAATATAATTACATTGCAGTGTTTCTACTTAACTGTTAACCATTGATAGTGAAAATTAGGTCAGCCATTTCCAAATATGATACGCCGAGAAATTAGGTTGGCCATTTCCAAATATGATATACCTTCGGCGTAAATATGCAAATTAGGGCATGGTTTTGTAAGAACTCCCTATCACAAGCCAATTTGTCCAAAATGATCTCAAGGACTGTGGTGGAACAATAGATCTGATTGAATCATGAGCATCATATCCATAGGGAGAATTCTTAGGAGATTGGAGATGAGGCAACGCCATTGAATGCCCCTATGTAGACCCCTCCAAATAGGTGGACCACTTTGAAATCTCCATGTTTGGTTTCGTGGGCTTGGAATTTTACTCCATGTTTGTTTTACCATAGGGGCGTCGCTTGCACTAGCACCACGTAGGGCATCTTTGAAGGACAATTTACCAATCACAAGGGAAATAGGAGTCGCACCATTGGTTGTCGAACCCCCATGCCCCCCATCACCATGAGATGAGTTATGTGTGTAGAAACCTCCCTTCGTAGGCAAAGCAAGAAGAGCAGGAACAAAGCAAAACATTTTTCATTATATGGTTATATTTATTATTATATATTATATTTTATATTCTAAGTTATTAAATATAAATATAATACAATATATAATTAATTTATAATACATTTTTATATAATACAAATTATATTATATTTTTTTAAATAATATTATGGTTATATTTAATATTATAAATTATTAAATATAATATATAATACATAATTAATATATAATATATATTTTATATAATATAATTATATTGCTAAATTTTATCTTTCTATATCTCCAATCAATCAATATCACTCCCTCTCTATCTATTGAGCTATCTCTCCATCTCTCCACCTTCTCTCTCCCTCTCTCTCTTTATCATACCATCTCTCCCTCCATCTCTCCTACTTTATATCTTTATATCTATCTCTATTCTATCTTCATCTTCCTTTACTCATCTCTATATCTCTTTTCATCCATGTCTTTCTCTACCTTTTGTAGACACCTAAAATTGTCCTGACTGGAAAACAACACTATTTAACTAACTCTCACCCTTCTAATTAAA
Source organism: Sequoia sempervirens (assembly GCA_007258455.2). NCBI lineage: Eukaryota > Viridiplantae > Streptophyta > Pinopsida > Cupressales > Cupressaceae > Sequoia > Sequoia sempervirens. Next base: position 182,607 of record VDFB02257970.1, on the reverse strand, counting down.
TAATACATTATTATTTAAATATTATCATTTCTCATATTTTTCTATTAATTAAGTGATTTAACATTATTTAATTAACACATCCTCAAACATATCAATATCCACATCAATTTCCAACATCATCAAAACATTGATTCATATCAGTAACAAAGTCTATTTCCACAACATCAAGTGAATCAACAAAATCAATTGCCAGAACAAAATCCACAACACCAAGGTGTACCTCAAATGCAATATCAAGATGTACCTCAATCGTTGTATCAAGGAGTTTCACAACACCAAGATGTACCTCAAACATAGTATCAAGGAATTTTACAACATCAAGGCACACCTCAAACTCAAGATCAAAGGATTCCTCAAGTTCAATATCAAGGTGCACCCCACCCTCAAGGTACCTACAACACACAAAAAGTACTTAACCCTCCTTATACACAACATGGTTATCAATGGTCCACACCTTCACAAAAACCCATCTATGATGAAACAAACATCATCAGACAACAAGGTTATATTATTATCCTTCCAAACCAAATGAACACACCTATTGACGATATAACCTTGCAAGTTACAAAATAACAATCAACTCCGTTACCAAAACAATCAATCTAACAACCAACAGCAAAATCAAGAGAAAAATAATCAAGAGAGGCCACAGAGGCAATATTACCAACCAAGAAGGAAATTCACCCCTTAGGGAGAGACTTTATAGGTAATCATGCACAAACTAGCACAACAGGACCTTATGAAAATCAATGACAGTCCTACTTATGGTGAACAAAAATTTAAAATCCCTTGGTATAATGAGTATGAATGATGTGAGTTCCACAAAATCAAGGGTCACACCATGAACAAATGCATATAACTCAAAAATCCCATCCAAGACCTTATTGATAAGAAAGAAATAGCTATTGAAGAGCACATTCAAGGTTCAACCACTATGGAAAACATTAACAATATCTCAACCTTAAAAGTTGAAAACAAAGATCAAGATCCATCTACCAATGACAACACCAATGATATCTCTACCTCAAATGTTACAAATAATGATCAAGACCCATCTATCGATGATAACATTGATAATACCTCAAATTTTGAAAACACAATCAAGATCTATCTATCACTAATCATGTTGACAATGTCTCTACATCATCCAATGAGCAAAATGACATGAATCAAGAAGTTATTCCCAAGCATGATCAAAATCAATCACCAAAGTCTAGCAATGATCCATTCCAACATATATTGACATCATCCAACCTCATGGAAGTACATATTGATGAAGAAGACACTCTTAATCCAACACTTATACCCAATGCAAAAAATCTAAGCCAAGAGTTATCACCCATATGTCCACATTTCGAGGAAATCCAAAGATCCTTTACAAAAAATCCATTCTTTGGAATTGATCCATGTCAAGAGCATGAACCAAAGCATATCGAAGATAACACCACACAAATTCAAGATCAAGAATCCCTATCATCAAAATACTATGATGACTTGGCAAGTATCTCCCAAAACATGCAATGTTTTCCAAAAGAAGAACAAATCTATATACCTGAACCATAGATTTTTGGGATATGGGGGGGCTCTTACACTTCTAGGGTTTTGCACCTAAAAGGAGAGAGGTATCTAAAAACCTTGATGGATCACTAAAGAATATGCCCTTGAGATTCCAATGCAAAGATGATTGAAATTTTTCTAAGGGGAATGTCCTAGATGCAAAATTTTGATAAAAGAGATTAACCAATAATGCAAAACTAATGAAATACAAAATGAACTAAAAATGCAAAAAAAATGTAACAGAAATTAATGAAATAAAAGGTGTGCATCTGGAAGCTACAAAGGGATGGGAAGGAGCTCTGGAATCCTACAGAAATCACTATTGAAGCCAATCGGGACTCATACACCAAGTTGGGTGATTTAGTCCTATTTCAGGGAAATTCTGTTAGAATAGGTTTTAGACAAAATGGTACTCAGAACTACAAAAACCACTTTTCGAGCCTAGCAATGGGACTAATAAGCCACTTATGGAAACTTAGTCCACTTTCAGATTTCAGGAATGTCAAAAGTGCAATTTGTAGCTCCCAGTCTGCACTTCAACTCCTGATAGGTTTTCGGATCCGAAACTGCAGAATCTGACCTATAGGTGTTCTCCAAGCTTCTTTTAGGGCTTTGACCACTTTTAATGACTTTGAAAAATTACTGACAACTTTCCACACCTTTCTCTTTGACAAATCTGCACATGAGACCTGCAAAACACATGCAAAGATGGGAAAAAGTGTTAAGGGTTAGTGAATACGGGTTTTCCTTGGTCAAACCCCGGTTTGGTAATTAAACCCTTGAAAATGAAATGAAATGAAAAGATAATGATGAATGAACAACTTGCAATGCTACAACTCACCAAACCCTTGAAGAAGAAATCTGAAGACATGCAAGTAGAAGCTCCAATGGATGTATGCTTGAAAATGCCTAAAATGTTAAAGTGAATGATTGATAATTGTTTGAATGCTTGAGTGAATGAATAAGTGAATTGATGGGTGAATTGGTGGGTGAATTGGGAGGGAAAACCCTATATTTATACTTGATTATGCAAAATTTCCCGAAAATACCACATCACAGACTGACCTTAGGTCTTAGAGAATAATATCCCGCTAGAATTTTGAAATAATTTTGATTTTTGAGCCAAATGGGACTCATTCGCCCCTAGTGGCGAATGGGTCCCACTTAGGCATTTTAAGTGGGTGTTGGAAATTAAGATGTATTAAATGATGTTTAACGAGATTATTCTCAAAAATACACTTAAGTAAGGCCTATAAGTGTATAATGGGGCCAATTAATTATAAGAAAGGGTCAAATTATTGATGACAAGCCTAGAAAAGTGTGAAATTTTGTTACAACACTTTGAAATAAGGCTTGGTATGTGATAAAAAAAGGTTATTTAGGTAAAATATATTAATAAGGTCCTAGAAAAGTGTGAAATTGTGTTAAAACACTTCACAACACTTTTACAAGGCATCATAAAGTTCTTATTGATTCACAAGGGTCTAAGACGTAATGTGAATGTGTTGACCACATTATAACATTAAATCAAGGAAAAACAAGGCCAACATCTATAAGAAAGACCCAAATGAGCATGAAAATGTCTAAAGATACATTTTTCTACACTACATTTAGCCCCTACTTTAGTGAGAGGATGAACTTGCTTCAAACTCACACTAAAGTAGCCAAACATGCACATCAAGAGGGATCCAAATGCACCAATGCTAGCAAGATGAGACAACAAAAATCAAGAGGGGTGATCAAGCCCCCAGGATCAAGATCCCATAGCAAACCAAACATAAGCACAAAGGAACACACATGAAAATGATGTAAAAGAATGAAAGGGAAAGAAGGAAAGAGATATTTAGACCAAGCTTCAATCGTTTTTCCATCCCTTTGTAGATCAGATCTAGATTGTTTGTTCAAAAAATGTATACTCACTCTGAGGCGATGGAACTCATGGTTGTCCATCGGGTGAGAAGGCCTAAAAGGTGAGAAACATACACTCATGGCCGATATGCACTCACACACACGCAGGTGGCTATGGGGAAAGTCATGCCTTGGAATGGGCTTCCCACTCAACCATACCAAATTTATACCTCCTGATAACTTTAATAAGGTGCCACAAAAGAAAAATGACTTTTCAAGCTTAATGAGACAAGCAAAACTTCATATGCTTGGAGCTCATGAACAAACTTGATGGCACCATAGGAATGCAAGCTATGTTATGCAAGGTGGCCATATAACAAATGTAAAATGCAACATGCAAAGGATGTTCAAAGGAGTCTTGCTTAGTTCATGTGAGGTCTTAGGGAACATTGTGTCTAATGTCTCCAAGAGAGGATTGATCAAATAATAGAAAATTCACAACTTAGGGGATGTAGTGTATTGCATCAAGCCACTAAGAGGAATGTAATATGCTAAGATAGATCACACTCATGAAGGACATCACACCCAATGTCATCCACAAAGCAACAAATGCATTGTATGAAGTAAGAAGGCTGCACTAAGAACCAAGAAAAAGGAAAATGCGGAAGAATAATGCTAATGTATGCACCCACTTTAAAGGAATTGCTAACACCATATTGTGAGCAATTACTTTAAAGTAAAAAATGATAAATGCAAACAAGAAAGAAGACATGAGAGCAACTTGGAAATCCCTATGCCAAATCATATGTTTCTGAGTAAGGTTGCATCATGCAAGAGAAAAAGGAAAGGAAGAGGAGTTGCCCCCAAAATGAAAACACCAAACACATAAGGGATCTATGGATTTGGGGTTAGTATGTTCTTTGTTGCAATGTTTGTTAGAGAGCTCAGAACTGTCATCATCCCCCAAATACACATAGAACTAGAAGAATGACACAAAGAGAGCGAGAAAAAAATAAAAATATTTTCGGTCAACATGAAAGAGACATAGGGTGTCTCGACGGCATCATCCCCAAAAGGAAAACACAAGACAAATGAAAAAATAAAAGGCAAAAGAAAAAGGAAAAAATTTTGGGTCAACATGAAGGAGACACGAATGTCTCAATGCCTTGTGTCATCCCCAAAAGAAAAACACAAGAAAAAGATAGAGAAAATGAAAGCCTTTTGGGTCAACATGAAAGAGACATGAAATGTCTCAATGCCTTGCATCATCCCCAAAAGAAAAACACAAGAAAAAGACAAAGAAAAAGAAATCCTTTTGGGTCAACATGAAAGAGACATGAAATGTCTCAATGCCTTGTGTCATCCCAAAAAGGAAAACCTAAGAAAAAGACAAAAGAAGAGGTGACAACAATGTATGACATAAAAAATAATGAAGGTACAAATAGAGGAATATCACAAAGAGAGAGAACATCAAATAGAACATCATCGGGGATCACATTACGCACATGCATACACACAAAAGAAAAAAGAAAGAAAAGGAAAAAGACTAGTAAGGCACATGCAAGTCAACCATCAAGCAGGTCATCCACCTCCCAATCTCAGTCGGTGTAAGCAAAAATTGAATAACAAAGCTAAGGGACAATGACAAATTCATTACTAGGACAAGGCTAGCTACTTCTTTCCCTCACTGGGTGCAAGGTAAGAATGAGCCAAGGTAGGTGATGGGAAAGGTCATGTGATAGTAAGAAGGGAATTTTCTTTAACTATGACATGAAAAGAAGTAGGAGAGTGCTTTATGGGTTCAGGGGATAGCAATTATCACCATCGAAATGATACTTGCTCAGTATTTATTTCAATTGACGACACTCATCACTACGATGTCCAAGAACACGATGATATGCACAACGTGGAACATTGGAATATTTAGGATATATTACCAACCTATTCATAGGGGGTAATAGTATGAGTTCTTTGTTTAAAAGTATTTGCAATTTCCTTTCACATTCAGGTGGTGGACAGAGAGGAAACTTTAGTTTTTGTAACTTGTAAGGTCTTTTGTGTTTACTAGATTCTCCAACCTCTTGAGATGAGATTAGGGCAGAAGGTTCTGAGATGATTTTATTGTTATCTTTGTTATTAGTATGAGTATTGATTGTTCTTTAGGAAGAAGGACATCCATATCAGGAGGAGAATCAAAGATCATCATGCCATCATCACGAAGCCTCGGATATTCTCTAGGAGGCTTGCTGCTATGAGGGGGATCTTGATATCCTAATCTCATTGTGTTTTTATCTTTTGGATTTTTCTCTAAGAGTTGATGAATTCCATGTTCAGTTGTTGTGTCACATCCTTGTTTGCTCAAAATGGTAAAACCTTTTCCATAGGTTTCTTCAAGGTTGATTGGAGTATTTGTGACTTTGTTATCATAAAATGGTTGAGTGGTTGTTTGTTTAAAAGAACTAGGTTCACCTTGTGGAGGGAACTTAGGTTCTATAATTGTTTCAGGATGTAAGTAACCAAACATCTCAGGAGGTGGTATTGGAGGAATGTCTTGTTTGTTCATGGATGGATAAAAGGATGCATTAGCTTCAAGGTTGTCAAGGCAATCATTTAGGAACTTATTCATGTTGTCATCATCTTCTCCAATGATGTCAATATCACAAGGAGGACACACATTAGGAGTTAAATTAGCATGAGTGAGTTCAATGTCATTAGGATCAGTTCCAAAGGCACAATTTGACATATCAACTAGGGATTTTAACGACATCCAAAGTTTATTAAAACACATATCCATGATGCAAATGAATGAAAGCAAACTAAGTGCAAGAAATTGAATAAAACAACAAATATAGAAATAGCAACAGGAATGTAACAACAGAAAATAGAAATGCAAAGAATGAACTGGAAATGACAGAAAATACAGTACAAAATGTGCAATTGGACTAAGTCACCCAAGGTGGCGAATGAGTCCAGGTAGTGATTTTTTTAAGAATTTTCATAAATTTTTAATTGGTTTTTATGCTTTTTAGGATTTCAGATGTAGGTATAATATGAATATGAAAAAATTTGTTCATTTTTAATGAAATGAAGTGCAAAAATGCAAGCTAGATGAGCTTTTCACTAATGCAAATTTGGAAACCCTAGGATGCAAAGTAAATAATGCAAAATGCAATGCAATGCTAATGTAAGCTATTCCTAGGATGTAAATGCACTGTATATTAGAAATAGGATGTTAAAAATGTAGGTTCACCAAAATGAACCAAATATTTTTGGGATATAGGGGGACTCTCTTACACTTTTGGGGTTTTGTACCTAAAAGGAGAGAGGTATCAAAAAACCTTGATGGCTCACTCAAGAATATTCCCTTGAGATTCCAATGCAAAGATGATTGAAATATGTCTAAGGGGAATGTCCTAGATGCAAAATATTGATAAAAGAGATTAAATAATAATGCAAAATGTATGAAAACACACTGTGATATGCAAAATGAACTAAAAATGCAAACAAACTGTAACAAAAATTAATGAAATAAAAGGTGTACACTTGGAAGCTAGAAAGGGATGGGAATGAGCTCTAGAATCCTACAAAAATCATTGTTGAAGCCAATTTGGACTCATACGCCAAGCTAGACGATTTAGTCCTATTTCAGGGAAATTCTATCAGAATAGATTTCAAACAAAAGGGTACTCAAAACTAAAAAAACCACTTTTCAAGCCTGGCAGTGGGACTAATATGCCACTACTAGTGACTTAGTCCACTTTCATATTTTGATAATTTCAAAAGTGCAATCTGTAGCTCTCGATCTGCACTTCAACTCCTAACAGGTTTCTGGATCTAAAACTGCAGAATCTGACCTATAGGTGTTCTTTAAGCTTCTTTTAGGGCTTTGACCACTTTTAATGACTTTGAAAAATTATTGACAACTTTTCACACCTTGATCTTTGAAAAATCTGCACACAAGACCTGCAAAACACATGCAAAGATGGGAAAAAGTGTTAAGGGTTAGTGAATAGGAGTTTTCCTTGGTCAAACCCCGATTTGGTAATTAAACCTTTGAAAATGAAATGAAATGAAAAGAGAATGATGAATGAACAACATGAAATGCTACAACTCACCAAACCCTTGAAGTAGAAATATGAAGACATGCAGGTAGAAGCTCCAATGGATATATGCTTGAAAATGCCTAAAATGTTAAAGTGAATGATTGATAATTGCTTGAATGCTTGAGTGAATGAATGAGTGAATTGATGGGTGAATTGGTGGGTGAATTGGGAGGGAAAACCCTATATTTATACTTGATTATGCAAAATTTCCCAAAAAATACCACATCATAGGCTAACCTTAGGTCTTAGAGAATAATATCTTGCTAGAATTTTGAAATAATTTTGATTTTTGAGCTAAATGGGACTCATTCGCCCCTAGTGGAAAATGGGTCCCACTTAGGAATTTTAAGTGGGTGTCATAAATTAAGATGTATTAAATGATGTTTAATGGGATTATTCTCAAAGATACACTTAAGTAAGGCTTGTAAGTATATAATGGGGCTAATTAATCATAAGAAAGGGTCAAATTATTGATGACAAGCCTAGAAAAGCATGAAATTTTGTTACAACACTTTGAAATAAGGTTTGGTATGTGAAAAAAGAGGTTATTTAGGTAAAATATATTAATAAAGTCCTAGAAAAGTGTGAAAGTGTGTTACAACACTTTTACAAGGCATCATAAAGTTCTAATTGATTTGCAAGGGTCCAACACCTAATGTGAATGTGTTGACCACATTACAAAATTAAATCAAGGAAAAACTAGGCCAACATCAATAAGAAAGGCCCAAATGAGCGTGAAAATGTCCAAAGATACATTTTTTTACGCTACAATACCAAGTGCACATACATCTACCCATGAGATGCCTACTCCTAATGGACATGTAGATGATCTTCATCCAAAACAAGAGTCTCTTACTCTTGATATCATTACCAAGGAACAAGAGTTTCCTACTCTTAACATCTCTACACATGATCAAGGCATAGCAGAATCTATAGACATATTAGAAATTGATCATGAGGAAGACCCTTACAACAATCAAAGAAGCACTCCTGAGCAGTAGAGCATGGGATATACAATAGTCAAAGAAGCACCGATATATCTTGAAGAACCATCAAAATCTAATATTTTGTAGGATCAAGCTGAAGATATGAATTGGAAGTTTATCCCACATATTGAGGAATCTATCACTTATAAACTTGGATCACTTACCTTTTTCAAAGCAAGCTATCTTACCAATGAAGAAGTTATCACTTTTGAATATCCACAATAGAGCAGAGAAGGATTAGCATGTTTTTTCCAAGGAAAATTATATCCTATTGCAAATAAAAAATTTCAACAAATGAATTATCAAGGTAAAGGATTAGGCCTACATGAATAGGGTATCCTAGCACTAGTGCAGATTATTGAAAATCCTAAGCATCAAGGTCTTGGTTATTCAGCAATTAAGGGATCTAAACATATCAGTGATACCTCTATAATACCGAGGAAACTTTATCTAATGTAAACATCAACATAGAGAGCACGAAGAGTGGAATTATGATGAAATTGCTACCAATGCTACAACTAGCCATGTCATGAATTGTCAACCACACATATTTCATCCCTCTAATTGAGACCAACAACAAGAGATAAATTTACATAAAAAAAAAGAGGAAATCATTGAAGCAAAAGAATCAGCAAAGCAAAATGGACAAAGAAAATACAAATGGATACCAAAGAAAAAAGAAATACCCTATCAAAATCCATTGGTCAAAAAAACTATGGGGAAAAAATAATAATGGAAGTTCATCCATCAAAAAAGTCCAACGATGCAAAAGAAAGCTTCACGAGTGACCTACAAGGTATATCAAGAAGTTGGTCCCAATCAAATCTCCATATCCACCTATCATTTCTCATCATCCCAAGTTTGAAGAGTCAAAATTTCTAAAATGTTGACCAATCCATTTGAATCTCAACGCATTTCACCACCCATGATATCCAAATCTCACATTGACCATGTGTTGGTTGCAACTCTTTATCATAAGGACTCTAAAGGCACCCTATCATGATGTGCACATCAAGGTAAGTTTGACTTCGATATCAACAAAGAAGACAAAAATTATTAGGGGTTAAATTCAAGAGCCTATATACTAGCAAAACAACTCCTTCAAGTGAGATATCATTGGCACATCATGACAGCAACAACACCCATATTAGCACCAGCAGTATCTACATCAGCACCACTAGGTGGTTAAACATGAGCAAAAAATTGTCACCATGATGAAAACATGGTAAACCGACATCTTGTGTCACGTCAAAAAATCCAAGAAAATAGTCAAGAGAAAAATCGTCCTCTAGTGAAAACCACTATGGTGGCACTTTGGACAATTACCATGGTGAAAACCTGGCAAACAAGGGTCATGTGTAGAATCGAACATCTACATGCACCATTTCAAGTGGAAGCATCTCATCGTATCCATAATAAATCCAATTCATTTTTATCCAAAATCCAACTTACCTTGATCTTGACAAATGTTTGGTGTACACTTTAGACTTGCTTATGGAAAACATCTTGACATGGATCACTATCATTGACCCTATCATATCCAGCATTATCTGAGCCACAGGAAATTTTCCAAAGGGGCAACTATATCCAAACATACTATCCTATCACAAGATAATCCATCATTGCTAAACACTAGGGGAAAATACTTACATCTTGCTTCAGAATAAATCTTGATCTATCTTCTAACTCACAATGTGATATAGGCATCATCCCAACAACAAGGTGTACCACCAATGCACTACTAGGGTAACCTTCAAAATAATTTGTCCCAACAACAAGGTGTACCACTAACACACTACCAAGGTAATCCTCAAAACTATCAAAATCAAAAAATCTGAAAAACAACAACTTTGGATTATTTCTTCACTCAAAATTCTAAAATATCAACATTTTCTTGAACCTCATGGCTAGTTCAAGTAGATTTTCCACAACGTATCCTCTAGAAATGGAAGTGGAGTATCAATCCAAGTTATCAATGTTGTTTAAATCCTAAAAACATGTTATTCTTTGAGTCAAACTAGTCAAACTATGTGGTCTCTATGTGAACAATGTAGGCAAGGCTTATCTTTGATCAGCCCCTGAGGCCTTAGGTCAGTCCCCTTAGGTATCTATCATGCTTTCTTTCAACTTAGTCAAAAAATTTAAAATCCAAAAACATTCAAAAATCTTGAAAACACCAAAAACAACATCAGATAACATCAAAAGGCACATATATAGAGTTGAAATAGTCCAAACTTTGCTTGCTTCGGCTATTGCTCTGCAACTTTCCTACTCTGGTTGTTTTTTGAATCTTTTTGTCCCTGCTCTAATTTGAATACCTCATGGGCCGGTTGAGATGGGGACCTAGGAAGGCTCTCCATTCCAAGGTTGTTGTCTCTTTGTTTGGCGTTGTGTCTATTGTGGCAATGGCCAATGTTGTTGTTCCCCATGTGACTTCTCCTCCTCGTACCTCTATCCTTTACCTAGGGGGAAGGACTGGGGTATTTCTAGAAATTTTCCTTTATCCCCTTCTCTTGGGTTAGACTCTCTCTTCTCTAAAGAACCGACATCCTATGTGGAAAAATTGGTGGGTATCAGCTCGCCAGCTTTGGGTAAAAGGTTTTCGGAGTCTGCTTCCTACTCTATGACTGGCGGGGAAGTCAACGTCCCTAAAGCTTTGATGTTGAAGGCTATGGACAGCCTTAAACTGGCATTGGTTGGAAAATTCTTGGCCTATCATCCAAATATCGAATAGGTACGTCTCTGGGCTACCTCAGCTTGGAATCTTAAAGGTAATGTCTCTATTAATTCTATTCCAAGAGGTATCTTCCTTTTCTCCTTTGTAGTTTATGAAGATATGCTAAAGGTGTTAATGGGTAGCCCCTGGGCCTTCGATGTTGGTTTTAAGAACTTCCTTTCCCTGTGCAAGTGGAAACAATATTTTGATCCTACTACTGACCTAGGGGTCATGGCTCCAACTTGGGTTCACCTCCCTGGGTTACCTCTTGAGTTCTAGGAGACAGGTATCCTTAAAGGGATTGAAAATTCTTTTGGTAGCCTCTTGGCAATAGACAAGATCATGTAGGAGAAGTCTAGACTTTTCTATGCTCATATTTGTGTAAATTTGGTTGTTAACACGATTCTACCAACTTTTGCTATCCTTAAGTCTAAATTTGGAAAATGGATCCAACCCCTTGAATATGAAAAATTATCATCATTTCTTCTAGCTTTGTAAGAAATTTGGTCACCTCATTTATTCGTGTGATAAAAGGACAATTAAGGAACCCTTTGATACCATGCATTATCTTTCCAAGCAGGTTCCTAAGCCCTCTGCGATTGTCTCTGTTGCTTGCCCTCCTGAAGTTTCTTCTACCCCTATGGATGTTGTCCTCCCTGAGAAGGATGCCCTTGCTTGCATCTTGTTTGTTGTCCCTATTGAGCCTCTTGCTATTTCAAGTGACTTGGCTAGTCTAAACCTCATGATTGCTACCCCTATCAATAGTATCCCTATGCTAGGCTTCCGAAAATATGAGAATCCTACAATAGGGGAGGAAAAGAATATTGATAATATGGATGAAGTTAAGGGGGGGAACCAAATGGAGGCCAAATTGTAGTCCCCCTGGAAGAGGTTCCTGTTTCTAAAGGAGTTGAATTGGAAGAAGGGGAATTAGTATCTTTAGGCCCCAATTTGACCCTAGAGGAAATTTCATTTCTATCTCAGAAGGAGGCAGGTAACTTGAGTGATTCCCTAGCCTTATTGGTGTTTCCTCCTCACCCTAGTGATAGAGAAGATGAGGATGACTAGTTACAAGCTTCAAATACATCTAAAAAGAAAAAGACGCTAGATGTAGGAGGGGGAAACAAGGTAGGTATACCATCCCAAAAGGAATCCAGGAATAAAGATATAGTGAGGGATGTGGCTACAGGAAAACAAAGAACCTTGGACTCAATCGAGGGATCAAAGTCCAAAAAGAAGTAGCCCTGGTTGCTCCTTTTTGGGCCTTTAGGTGTTGTTGTACCTGGTATGTTTCTATATGAAGTTTATTTCCTATAATATCAGGAGCATAAAAAACCCTTAGAAATAATTTTAGGTTAGAACCTATATTCTAGACAATAAAGTGGATGTCTTGCTTCTTCAAGAAACAAAAATGAAGAAGGAGACCTTTGATAAGGTGATTTTGAGTATCTAGCATGGACCAAATTACTTTGTTAGTAAGGATGAAGGAGCCTCAGAGGTATTGTTACTCTTTGGAATCCCTCAAAATTAAAAGGAACCCTAAGCTCTGGTGGTAGGAACAGTTTGATGGTTTCTTTGGAAGATCTGGCTTCTTAGAAGAAATGGAACTTAATTAACATTTATGCTCCCAATTCAACCAGGATCAGGTTGCAACTTTGGGAGTATCTAAATGACGCTATTAAAAATAGAAAGGATGACCATTGGATGTAGGGAGGGGATTTCATGTCCCCCCTTCTTCCTTCAGAAAATTTGAGGGGGTTGGATGATTATGCTAATAGTATGATGGATTTGGCCGGTCTCCTAAACTCTAATGGGCTTATTTACATTCTTCTTCAAGGCTCCAAATTCACATGGTCAAATAGAAGGAATGGTAATCAACTGATTCAAGTTAAGTTGGATAGGTTTTTTATCTCTTCTAATTGGAACATCTCTCAATTTCTCTCTCTATCTTCTCTTCCAAGGTCAAGTTTTGATCATAATGCTCCTGTGCTTAAAAGAAATGTTGACCACAACAAGGGCCCTTTCCCTTTTAGATTTGAAATAGTGTGGAGCCTTCACCTAGATTTTTTTATTTTATTAAAAAATTGGTGGGATGAACCCATAGGGGGAACCCCTATGTTCTTCCTAGTGGAGAAGTTGAGTAGAATCAAGTAGAGAGTGAAAGGGTGGAACAAAGTTACTCTTGGTAATATCTTTGAGATTAAGAAGTCGTTGGGAAACAACTTAAAGGAAGTTCAAGATAAAATGGAAGTAGGACTTGTGGATGATGAGACATGCATAAGGGAATGTCACCTTAGATCCCAATGGTTTAAGGTCAACAAAAAGGAGGAAATATTATGGAAACAAAATTATCGGTTTTAATGGCTTACTAAAGGAGACCGCAACACTAAATTTTTCCACCAATCTACCTTGAAACACTGAAGCAGTCAAGGTAGGAGGATCCAATGAAGGACTGTCTAGCCTTGCAGCCTAATCCACTAACTCCATGATCATAATAGATTTGCAATGAAAGCTAATAGTTAATCAACAGAAAGATAAGAGATATTTATGAACACATGACACAAGATATATCCTGGGAAAACCCTAACAAGGAAAAACCTATCCTTCAAAGCTCATTCCTCATAAATTATGACTTCAAATCGAATTACACATCCCTCAAGGGATTTATAGATTCTAGGCCATAGCCCAGAGATTACAAAATATTTATACATGAGCATTCTTCCATGATATGATTCTACTAAATCCCAACTTTCTACTTTGCAACTTCTTATGCTCTTTGTTCTGCCTTCTTCTCTATTCTACTACTTTTCTGAATCAAAACACTTCTTCATTTTGCTTCCTAACTTCATGTTATCAATCACTTCCTCCCTTGTTCCTTGTAACAAATCCTTCTCCTTCATTTATATCCTTTGCAAGTCATCTAACAATTAACAAGTCAACCTAATTGCAATGGCTAGCCAAGTAACATGTAGGCATAGATAGGTTGGCCCTCAACATAAGGCATTGCTCTGCAAATACATAGAACTTCATGCAGATCTCCATGAAGGTTGGCCAAGTCCTATAATTCATTGAATGATGTTCCTTTTAGCTCTACAAGTCATATAATTGCTCCGTAAACCAATAAGACTTCATCGGACACTGTCGGCTCTATTCTATGAACACAGGTAAACTTTTGATAATGATATATCTTCAAGAACAAACCCAAATGATATGAATTTCTAATATGTCATATCTCATGGTGTCTAGTAACTAATTCCAGCTCCACAACCTCTAATAATTAAATGTGGTAAAATTCTATAATATCCAAGGTTTCCCTCTCAGTACTCTGCAACTTCACTGTCAGTTGTCTCAACTGATTTGAATGCTTTCAGATGCTCCTGCATCAGACTCTTGGGGTTATTTGAAAAGTGAGCCTCTTCACTTTGGTCTATATTGTGTCAAGTCAATGTTGTCTCTTTGAATTGGTTCGACAATCTATCCACAGGTACTTGCAACTGCCTCAAGGTCGGCGGTCTGTTCAAGTCCACACTACAAAACTGCCTCAAGTTCTTCTAAGTTCGGTGTTCTACTTGCAAGCCTTGCACTGCCTCAATGATCGACAATCTGAGCAAGCCTTCTCTGCAAGTTGCCTCAAGTTCTTCATCTTTTCATGGTCTAGGTTTGGCGGTCTACTTGCAAGCCTTGCACTACCTCATTGATCGGCAGTCTGAGCAAGTGGTGTAGGGACACCAAGTTCATTTTGCAAATTTTGGTCAAGACAGGTCTAATGATAGGTTTCTAAGGTTTTGAGTCTTTTTTTAATGCAATAAGGTTATAATAAACCATGCTAAATTTAATTTGAGTCATTTTGGTCGATTTATATTTTATATAGTCATATTTTGCAATTTTATAAAATGTTGTCATTTAAAAGTGCAAAAATGCAAATTATGGGAGACCAACGGTCATGGGAGTTTAAAAGTCAGCTTTGTTGGTTGGGTTAGTTTTTTTTAGGATTGAAAAGGTTTAAATATGTTTGAAAACTCGATGGAAGGAGTTTGTTGAAGATTTTGTGAAAGAAAAGCAATAAATTCCCTTGATTACATTGAAATTTTGTGTTGTTTTTCATTAATAGTGTTGTTACAGGTTATTGTACTTGCCCATATAAAAGAATATTGGCCTAAAATTCATTGAAAACAATGGAGGAATGAAGTAATATTGTTTTGGTTTTTATTTAACTGAATTTTATAGAGATTCAAGTGATTTATTGTCAGTTTTATGTCAGCGGGTCTGAAACCCTATTTTGAAGGTTTGTGATTATATAAAATGGACTAATGGCCCATTCCACTCATTGTAACTCCTGTAGCTTGGTGAAATGGGTCCAGTATGGTAGGTTTATATTTTAGAATGGTTTTTGAGAGCAGGGGAGGTCATTTGTGATTTTTGGAGTGATGCCCTAGGTGGTATTCTATTGGTTTTGAATCAATTTTGGTGGTAAAGGGTTAAGAATGGTTACAAAACCTTGGGGTAGTGGTTTTTGAAGGTTTATTAAGCATGGGAAGATATATTTAGAGGTGTTTGAGGTCTTGGTTGGCCGGGTAGAAGCCTGGATTAGTGATTTTCAATAAACCCCCTTCAAATTAGTCTAAAATGAGGGTTTGGTGATTAGGTGTCTTGGAGGACGTTTCTCTGATCAAAAGTTGTGAAATCTAAGGTTTGGTGGTTTGGTAAGGCTTTGAAAATATATATTTAGGCTTGGAAGAAATTTTGGAGAGGTGTTGCTTTGTAAAAGTGGCCTAATTGGCTAAGGAGGACAGCGTAGCAGCCTTGATTCAAGGTTGATAGTCCAAAGTGAACCTAGGAAATATTGAGATATGTTAAAGTGTACCTTAATGGGTATTTGAAACATTCTTTGGTTTGGATTTTTGATGCCTTCTCTAAAAGATAAGTCAGTTTTTCTCTAGTTGGAATGTTGCAAGGAATTGCAAGTGAAAGGTGAGTTGAACACCAAGATGAAGGTTTATTGATTGAAAGGTTGTTTGTATCTGGTCAATTTGTGTTTGTTGAAAGATTCCCTCCCTAATCTACATCATTTGGTATTATAGCATAGGCAGTAGATCTTTTGGAGAGTGAAAAGTGGGAAGTTGAAGAGATAAGATGCCTCCTAAGGGTAACAGTATGGCTAGGAATATGCAAGAAATGGAAGAGAAGACTAGGAGATAGATTAGGAAGTTGAAGGAACTACAAAATAGGTTGGTAGCAAGGTTGGAAAGTGTTGAAACATGTCAAAAAAGAGGTATCATTGTGGGTGATGAGAGTGACTCCGAGGAAGAAGAGGAAGAAGAGTATGAAGATGTGGAAGAAGAATAGGATCGTGAAGAACAAAAGATTTCCAAGCTACCGAAGGTAGTTAAGGGAGATAAACATAAGGTAGATATTGATTTGCCTATGTATGGAGGTAACCTTAATGATGAAGAATTGTTAGATTGGATTGCAACATTGGACAATTACTTTGAATGTGAGGATGTACCTAATGAACAAAAGGTGAAGATAGAAAAAACCAAATTGAAGGGGCATGCACTAGTATGGTGGGATTATGAACAAACTGAAAGGAGAAAGAAAGGTAAGGAAAAAAATGTTTCTTGGGATAGAATGGTGGCCAAATTGAAAGGTAAGTTCTTACTAAGTGATTATGCAATTCAAATGTCTAAGAAGCTTCAAGATTTGAAACAAAGGGAAATGGATGTCAAAACTTATACTAATGAGTTTTATAAGTTGAGCATAAGAGCAGGTTACATGGATGATGATGTAGAAAAGGTGGCTAAATATCTCAGTGGGCTAAGGTTCAACATTCAAGATGAGTTGAGTTTGCACAATCCAAGGATGATTGAAGAGCGCTACCAAATGGCAGTAAGGGCTAAAGAGAAACTCAAAAGAAGGCAAGACAAAAAAATAAGAGGTAGAGGTAGAAATTCAAGAGGAAGGGGCACATTTACCACTCCAAGGTAGTCACAATAAAGTCAAGAAAACTCAAGCAAGGTGCAAGAACAAGTTGTTGATCATAGAGGTGGATTTAGAGGTGGAAGATCAGGCTTTAGGGGTAGATTTGGTGGACAAGGTAGAGGTTCCAATACATTCACAGGTAGATTATATCAATGTAACAAATTTGGACATCAAGTATGGCAGTGTAATGAAGGACAAGCATCTAGTTCCCATGGAGGTGAAAGAAGGAATCTATTGGTGCAAGAGGATGATTGTGAAAGTGTAAACTCTCCTAATCAACTTGCTGCTCCAGAAGTTGGGGAAACTTTTATGGTGAGAAGAACACTCCTCAAAGCATCCAAGGAGAAGGAGATGACACAAAGAAGAACATTATTCAAGACCACTTGCAAATGCAATGGAAAGGTATGTAAGGTAGTGATAGACTCTGGAAGCACTGATAATGTGGTGTCAATAGAAATGGTTGATAAACTGAAATTAGAAAAGATTCCTCATGAAACACCCTAAAAGTGTCTTAGTTGAATGATGATCAATCAATTTTGGTGCATGAAAAATCTTTAGTTGAGTTTAACTTTAGTGGCTATAAGGACAAGATTCTTTGTGTTGTGTTACCCATGAATTGTTGTCATTTGTTACTTGGAAGACCATGGCAGTTCAATAGATATGCCATATATGATGGTAGACACAATACTTATACTATTGAAAATGATGGAACCACTTTTACACTAACACCATTGCAAAAGGATAATAAAGGAAAGGCCAAGGCAGCAAAAGTGATAATGATGGGTAAGAAGGAATTTATGAGGTATGAGGAAGAAAAACAAGAAGAGTTTGTAGCCACTCCAAAAGAAGATGTGAAGATAGTAAGTGTGAAGGGTGTTTCAATGTTGAAGAGAAAAGAAGATGATAGTTCGGTGTCAAAGTCTGAGATAGAGAAGGTCAAGGATGAATTCCTTGTGAAGACTCAAAATGGGTTAGGAAAGCATGAAAAGATCATGGTGGGGAAAGTACTTTGTCCATTGAAGGAAAAAGAGGTTAGAGGTCAGTTGACTACTGTCAAGATAGAGGTTTGTAAGTCTGAAGATACAAAGATTATTGGGGCAAAGAATCGGATGACAAACATAAGAGGAAAATATGGAGTGATTAAGGGTGTTTGGCAAGAAAAAATAGGCAAGTTCAAGTCTACAATAAGAGAGAAGGAGAGGACATTCAAAGATAAAGTGGGTAAATGTATGTTTGCAGGTGCAAAGGAAAGTTCTATAGCAATTTTAGATGGTGGAAAGGTAAGAGAACATCTAATAGGTCAGTTGATGAAGTTGGGACAGTTTCTAGATGTCAAGGAGTTTCCAAATGCAAGGAACAATGTAAAGCCTCAGTACCTAGTTCAATGGAAAGGATTACCAAGTAAAAGAGCTTTTGAAGATCAAAGAGATGGAGTGTTCAAATATGGACAAGCTGCAAATCAATTTCCAAGGGACTTGGAAACTTTTTTAGGCTGGGAATATGGTGCATGGTTACCAAGTTCATTTTGCACTTTTTGGTCAAGAAAGGTCTAATGATAGGTTTCTAGGGTGTTGAGTCTTTTGTTGATGCAATAAGGTAATAATAGACCATGCTAAATGTAATTTGAGTCATTTTGGTTGGTTTAGAGTTTATATGGTCATATTTTGCAATTTTGTAACATGTTGTCATTTAAAAGTTCAAAAATGCAAATTATGGGAGACCAACAGTCATGAGAGTTTAAAAGTTAGTTTTTTTGGTTGGGTTAGTTGTTTCTAGGAGGTAAAAGGTTTAAATATGTTTGAAGACTTGATGGAAGGAGGTTGTTGAAGATTTTGTGAAAGAAAAGCAATAAAGTCCCATAATTACATTGAAATTCTATGTTGTTTTTTATTAACAGTGTTGTTATAGGTTATTGTACTCGCCCGTACAAAAGCGTATTGGCCTAAAATTCATTGAACACAATGGAGGCATGAAGTAACCTTGTTTTTCTTTTTATTTTACTGAATTTTATAGAGATTCAAGTGATTTATTGTCAGTTTTCTATCAACAGGTCTTAAACCCTATTTTGAAGGTTTGTGATTATATAAAATAGACTAATGGCCCATTCCACGGATTGTATCTCATTTAGCTTGGTATAATGGGTCTAGTATGGTAAGGTTAGATGGTAGAATGGTTTTTGAGAGCAGGGGAGGCCATTTGTGATTTTTGGAGTGATGCCCTAGCTGGTGTTCTATTGGTTTTGAGTCAATTTTGGTGGTAAAGGGTTAAGAATGGTTACAAAACATTGGGGCCATGGTCAGACATATTTAGAGGTTTTTGAGGTCTTTGTTAGCCGGGTAGAAGCCTGGAGTAGTGATTTTCAATAAAATCCCCTTCAAATTAGTCTAAAATGAGGGATTGGTGATTAGGTGTCTTGGAGGACGTTTCTCTAATCAAAAGTTGTGGAATCTTAGGTTTGCTGGTCTAGAAAGTCTCTACCAATATATATTTAAGCTTGGAAGAAAGTTTGGAGAGGTGTTTTTTTTGTAAAAGTGGCCTAATTGGCTAAGGAGGACAGCATAACAGCCTTGATTCAAGGTTGATGGTCCAAAGTGACCCTAGGCAATCTTGAGATATGTTAAAGTGTGTCTTAATGGGTATTTGAAACATTCTTTGGTTTAGGTTTTAGAGGCATTTTCTAAAAGATAAGTCAATTTTTCTCCAGTTGGAATCCTACAAGGAATTGTAAGTGCAAGGTGAGTTGAACACCAAGATGAAGGTTTATTGATTGAAAGGTTGTTTGTATCTAATTAAATTATGTTTGTTGAAAGATTGCCTCCCTGCTCTGCATCAACAAGTATTCTTTGCAAGTTTTCTCAGGATCATTGTCTACTTCAATAAATCAATTAAGAGTCAATCAATACATACATGCATCCTCCAAAACAACCAATTGCTTCCTAAGACAATACTGAATTCTCTCTACAACACTTCCTAATCTTTGATTCTAGATATAATTTCCTCTGCGCTAATCAAGATATTATAGTTTCTTTTCACATATACTATTCCTATATTGGTCTATGTTTCCTTATCCACATTCACTTCAATCTGGTGTATGAACCTTCTCTTTTAGAAGAATATTTGTCACTTCTCCTTTCTCTACAATATAGACTTCCTTTTCCTGTTATGCTTCACACCGACTCACATAAACTTTCTTTTGCACTACTTCCTCAAGTGATTTTACACAAACTTGCTATGGTTTCTCATATGTTTAGTCTACAACACAATTCTCCTTAAGCTCAATGCTTCACCTTCTTCTAGTTTCTCTATCAAATATGATGTCTCAAAAGGTTCTCCTTCCTCTGCATAAACTATCTCTATATTTTTTACTGCTTCTCCTTCATTAGCTTCTCCGGTAGTAGGGTCTTGGTTACTTTTAATGCTTGATTCTTTTCTCCTCCAAACTTGTAAATTGGTTCTTCTGAATGGTCTTCTATCAAATCCTCTTCCATCTCTTCTATATCCTTTACTATGATAAGAATTGTGGCTCATGTCATCTCTCCCTCTGTAGTTTGAATAATTGTCCTTTTTTCTTCTCTGCATAAGGTCTTCTTTCTTTGAATCTTGATCCCTCTTTTCCTCCAACATATGAATACTTCCATCTGTACAAAATTTTGAACATACAAGTAACATGTTTCATTTTTCTCCATCAATATATCCATAATCCTTTTGCTTACAATCTGTCATAGGATTTCTTCTTTTCATTCTATTCCAACACATCTTTTTAGAATGATTCCTTAATCCACAAAAATTACAAGGGTGTAGATCCCAACATAATTCCTTTTCATGTCCATGCCTATTATAATGTGAACAATACATACCTTTTCTTCCTTGATTTGACTTGTTTCAACTTGTAACAACATCCTTACCTCTATCATATCCAAGGCCTTCACTTTTGGGTCTCATTACTGGTTCAATAGGTTTTGTAATTCCTTGTTGATGCTTACCCAATCCTTTTCCTTCATATCTCATCCTCTACATGATTTTGAAACCAATACCATCACCAACAATTGTAGGCTTAGTTACATTGTTATCTTCAATATCACTTCCTAAAGGGGCTTCTACAACATCACACAAATCATTTGTATCATAAGAAACTTCATAAAGTCATATCTCAGATTGTCATTCTCCTTCTTGCATGCTATAAGTGACTATTCCAACTAATTAGCATGTTCCTTCAAGTCAGATATTTCATTCTTTTGCAAACTATTCTTCGTGTTTATCTCTTTCAAAATTTCCTCCAGATCTTTGTTCCTCTTTTCCAACTTTACAAACAACTTGAATCCTTCTTCCAATTCTACAAATCTCTTTTCAACATCTTTAAACAACTTTAGCTCTGCTTCTAATTCTTCATTCCCTCCTTTTACATTTTTCAATTCTTCTTCAAGAGCATCATAGTTGTCTTCTCCTAGTTCTTTCATCCTCTCCATCAATTCTAAATTACACTTTTTGATTTCACACAATTCTTCTTCTCGAGTATCCCTTTCGCATATTAGGTTTTCATTTTCCTTCTTCATCCTTTTCACAATCTTCCCCATTGAAACAAATCAGAAAGACAACTTAATTTGAAAACCTTACCCGAATATTCCTTGCCTTAATTTTCTTCAGCAGTGGCACTTGTTACTTCTATGGTTTCACACTTCTTTCAACACTTCCTCTCTTCCCAACAGTTTTTCAATCATCCCAGTAGATTCACAACTAGCCAACAAATTCACAAACAACCAATAGATTCGCAACTAGCTCTAATACCATTTGATGTAGTCAAGGTAGGAGGGTCCAATGAAGGATTGTCTAGCCTTCTAGCCTAATCCACTAACTCCATGATCATAATAGATTTTCAATGAAATCTAATAGCTAATCAATAGAAAGATAAGAGATATTTATGAGCACATGACGCAATATATATCCTAGGAAAACCCTAACAGGGAAAAACCCAACCTTCAAAGCTCATTCCTCATATATTATGACTTCACATTGAATTACACATTCCTCAAGGGATTTACAGATTCTAGGTTTCATCCCAAGGATTACAAAATATTTATACATCAACATTCTTCCATGATATGATTCTGCTAATTCCCAACTATCTTCTCTACAACTTCTTCTGCTCTCTGCTTTGCCTTCTTCTTTACTCTGCTACTTTTTTGGATAAAAAAACTTCTTCATTTTGCTTCCTAACTTCATGTTATTGATCACTTCCTCCCTCGTTCCTTGTAATAAATCCTTCTCCTTCATTTATATCCTCCACAAGTCATCAAACCATTAACAAGTCAACCTAATTGCAATAGCTAGCCAAGTAACGTGTAGACATAGATAGGTCGTCCACCAACATAAGGCATTGCTCTATAAATACATATAACTTCATGCAGATCTCCATGAAGGTCGATCAGGTCCTATACTTCATTGAATTATGTTCCTTTTAGCTTTGCAAGTTATGGAATTGCTCCACAAACCAATTAGACTTCACCGGACACTATCGACTCTATTCTATGAACACAGGTAATCTTCTAATAATGATATCTCTTCAGGAACAAACCCAAATGATCTAAATTTTTGATATGTCATAGCTCATGGTGTCTAGTAACTAATTCCATCTATGCAACCTCTTACAATTAAATGCGGTAATCTCCAAGGTCGCCCTCTTGGTAGTCTACAACTTCAATGTCAACTATCTCAACTGATTTGAATGCTTCTGGATGCTCCTGCGTCAAACATAGAAGCAGGAACAAGATTAGATGACAAAAGAAATGTGATGGTACCATGGTCTCAACTGAAAAATAAATTGTTGGGGAAGTTGTTAACTTCTTCTCCTCTTACCAGAAATCTCAAGGTAATGTTAATCAGGTACATGATGATTTCCTTGAGGTGATCCCTAAAGTTATTTATGAACAAGACTTTAAAAATATGACTAATGTTGCTTCTATGGAAGAAGTTAAACAGGTTGTGTTCTCTTTTGGGGCTTATAAAGCCCCTGGCCCTGATGGGTTCCCTTCTGCCTTTTTTCATACTTACTGGAATATTGTCAAATCTAACTTATTTAATGCTACTATATATTTCTTCAGGTCAGATAAACTCCTAAACCACCTAATGCCACCTTTATTGCTCTTATTCCCAAGAATGATGATTCCTCTTCTATTAAAGATTACAAACCCATTAGCCTTTGTAATAGTCTATAAATTTTTCTCTAAGATCCTTGTGTTTAGAGTTAAAGTTGTTTTATGCAAAATGATTGCCCTGAACCAGAAAGGTTTTTCCAAGGTAGAAACATTCTTGATGTTGTTATCTCTACCCATAAAATCCTCCACTCTATGGACCTCAGTAAAATCCCTGGGATGACCTTCAAAATTGATATCTCTAAGGCTTATGATAGAGTCTCTTGGTCATTTCTCTTTGTTGTCCTTAGGAAATTTGGGTTTGAGGGAAGATTCCTAAAGTTGATCTATGCTTGTGTTACCTCCCCTATGTGCTTTGTTTTGGTTAATGGTGTACCCCAAGGTTATTTCTCTTGTGTTCGTGGCCTGAGGCAAGGTGATCCCCTCTTCCCCTATCTTTTCATAATATTTGTTGATGTCTTAGGAAGGAATATCCAAAAGCTTGTTGACTCTAAATCCCTTAAAGGTGTAAAAGTTGCTTTGTCTCTTTTGCCTGACTCTCAACAACAGTTTGTTGATGACACACTCTTGTTTGGTGAAGCCTCAATGGGGGAATCCAACCCCTAGAAATCAGTTCTAAATGACTATGCTTATGTCCCTGGACAATATATCAATTATGAAAAAAGCAAGATATACTTCTTTAATGTTGACCAAGTTGTGAGGGAAAGAGTGGTGAAGATATTGGGATGTCAAGAATTTGTCCTACCAGCAACTTACCTTGGGCTACCTTTGATTTCTAGGAAGTTGGAAAATATTAATTGGAACCATTTAATTGAGAGAGTTCAAGGAGGTTGGTTGGGTGGAAGGGAAAACTTCTTAGCTTAGTTGGGAAGATCCAGTTGTTAAAATCCTCCTTACAGAATATCCCAGTTTACTACCTATCTCTCTTCAAAATATTGGCCTTCATAGGGGAAAAAATAGAATAGATTCAGAGAAGATTTATGTAGTTTGGAACTGAAGAGAAAAACAAACTGTCTCTAGCTAGTTGGGAGAAAGTGTGCACTCCAAAAAGTGTTGGAGGGCTAGGGATAAGGAGAATCAAAATGCTTAACAAAGCCTTAACTGCTAAGGTGGGATGGAACCTTTTGGAAGGGTCTAAGGATTGGGTGAATATTTTCCAAGTTAAGTATTTGAAGAACATAAATCTTGGTTGCTTCCTCTCTACGACTGATCTGCCTAGTGGGTTTGTTCTATGGAACCATCTTATTAAAATTAAAAATGTGTTGAAATCAAGGGTTAGAAAGAGGATTGGCAATGGTAAAAACACTAATTTATGGAAAGATACCTGGATTGAGGCTTCCCCTCTCTCCTCAACTGATGGATTTAATCCCCTTTAATAAATCTTGACAAGGATATGTGGAAAAAAGGTGTCAGACTATGTCAATTGGGAGGTGGAAGATCCTAAATGGAAGGAGTTCAACTTGCTATTAAGGAGTGTTAACTTGAGAGGTCAAAGACAGATCAACTGGGATATGATGTTGTTAAAGTTACAAAATCTCGTAGGGGAGGAAAACTATTTCTCTATTGAAAGGGAAGATGAATGGGTGTGGAAGGAGAGCTCGTTAGGATATTTCTCTTTTAAACATGCTTATGATGAATTGGCTAAACCCCTTATTTCCAACAAATACCATCCCTAGGATAAAGTGTGGATTAAAATTTTGGTGCCAAAAATCAACTATTTCTAGAGGGCTGCTTCACATGGAAGAATTCTAACTATTGATAACTTGGTTAGGAGAGGGTTTTAGCTTGTTAATCGATGCATCCTTTGCAAGCAAGATGAAGATTCTATTATGCACCTTTTCTTTCACTGCCAGTTTTCTAGAGAAGTGTTGTCATTCTTCCTTCCTTTGTTGTTCACTAACTGGGTGTTTCCCCATACTATGAAGTCTTTTGTTGAAAGTTGGTCTAATTTCCCTTTCTCCCATAAGGTAATAGTGGATCTTTGGAACCAAATTCCCCCCTTCTTAACCTGGGGAATAAGGAAGTAAATAAATAATAGGATCTTCAAGAAAGATGAGAGAAGCAGCTATGAGGTTTATATGATCATAAAAATGCAGGTTCAGGAAAATATGGATGTGGGAGGATACATCTTCTCTAAAGTCTAGCCGAACTACAAAGAGATGAGAATTAAGCATGTTTGGGGTCTAAGGAAGGATCTAACTAATCTTAATTGGACCATGATTCTGGCTACAAAGTCTACTGTGTGGGTTCCTCCTAAAAGAGAGTGGATTAAGTATAATTTTGATGGGTGTTCTAAAGGTAACCCGAGGTCTTCTTCAAAACCACTTAGGTGACTGCATTGTGAGTTATGGTGTTAATTTGGGAGTATTATCTAATAATAAAGCAAAGGCTATGGCTGTGTGGGGGGCATAAAGACTCTAAAGGATTATGGCTTTAAAAAGGTTATTCTGGAAGGAGATCCAAAGTTAATTATGGACATTTTGAATGGAGGTGCAGCGATCCCCTAGGAATTAAAAGACATCATTGATAAATGTTTATCCCTTATGAGTTTCTTTACTCATAGCAGGGTGCAACATGTGTTTAGAGAAGGGAATATTTCCGTTGAATGTGTTGCCAATGAAGCACTAAAGTGCAATGGGTGGACCCGCTGGGTTAATAATCAATTGCCGATGTCATTAAAGGACAAGGTTCTAAAATAAAATTTTGAATATTTATACAACTTACAAAGACAATGGTTGGGAGTGGTAGAGGAAGTATTTGTGATCTTGTGATTTAAAGAGCAAGCAGAATAATGGTGAAGAAAGTGGTATGGTGTCAAGCAAGAGGATCTCCTTAAGAGAAGAGGGTAATAATTATCTCTTTCTTGGGATGGTTAAGGATCGCATGCCATTAATCAAGTTGAAGAAGGGTGTCAAATCCAAGTGTGTTGAAGCACCCTATGTCAATTTCACCCACTATTGTGAATATTTTCTTGGTATGAATAATAAAGAGTCATTATTTATTTGTAATAATAAT
This sequence comes from Sequoia sempervirens, assembly GCA_007258455.2. Classification (NCBI taxonomy): domain Eukaryota; kingdom Viridiplantae; phylum Streptophyta; class Pinopsida; order Cupressales; family Cupressaceae; genus Sequoia; species Sequoia sempervirens. The sequence continues at coordinate 156,254 of VDFB02257970.1, read as the reverse complement.
AATGAAGTCGTAGCCTCGGGAAATGTGTTATCAGCTATCTCTAAAAGAAAGTTCTTGAATTTTACTTCCTTAAGTGTTTATTTTAAAACTATTTGCATTAGTGTTTTTTGCAAGTTTGGTAGGAAGCTGAAGTGGAGTGGGGTTATGAAAAAAATCCTACAAAATCCAAAAATTTGCAGAGCACAAAGATGGGTGGGCCACGGAAATAAACAAAACCTCTGAATTGCCAAGTACATAAAAAAAATGTGGACTTGTGGAGAATTTTTAACAAAGTGGGTATGGTCCCCTTTTTCGAGGCCATGAAGGGATACAACAAAATCCTTATTGCAAATTTACCAATTATTGGAGGAAGGAGAATGTGGAAATTGGAGCAGTTAAATTTGAGGTGACAACACAGTTTATTGCGGAGGCTACTGATTTGCAAAACCATGGAATCAAGGTGGATAAAAAGAGTGGTTTCGACTACCAGTCATTTGTGGACAAGTTTCTTCATGACAGAGAGAATCTTACCAGATTTCAAAATGGGTACGTGTGGCTTGAGCTCCCGACTCCTTATGCCCTTGTGAGTATGTTTGTAATGCAGTATTTCACACTTGAAGGAAGATATATGATAGTTCACGCGTACCATTTTCCATCGTTGAATCATATTTGGCACAATGAGAGAATCAATTTTCTCTTTTATTTACTATCTTCCCTGCAACTTAATATTGAAAAAGGAGTGATCCCTCCCATGTTTCAAGGATTAATGTTTGCCCTTTACAAGAATTCCTTAGCTTTGAACCCTCCTGTAAACCCTTTAGTTTCTAGACTGGATAATGATAAATGTAATGGTAATGAAAATGCGGAACCTTTAGCGGAGGATAACCCTATTGAGTAGCCTAACCCCAGACCTCCTCCCATTGCTATTGTAAGAAAAGAGTTAACCCCTACCAAAATCCCTTCCCTTGCTACCAAAAGCTCTAATCCTTCAACCCCTATGGGTTTAAAGAATCCTACAAAAATCTCCATCGAGCTTGAGTTGGTTAAAGCGACTCTAGAGAAGCACAAGCATTCCCCTCTTCTCCTGGAACTACCTAAGTCAAAGAAGATGAAAAAAGAGCTAAAAATTCAAAGTGAAGTCATTACCATTAGTGAAGAAAAGGAGGGCATTCAAACCAAGGATTTGAAGGATAAGAAGCAGTGTCAGGGTAGTGGAGGTTGTAGATCTGCATGTCTGGCCAAGGCTGCTTCCCAGGACAAGAAGGGGAAACAGAAAGCCACTTTTCATGAGGAGGAAGAGTTGGAGGTGGAAGAATTTGAAGCCTAGGTAGAAGAAGAAAGTGATGGGATATAATTTGAAGATACTTCCTATGAAATGGGTGAAGAGGAAATTGAGGAGGAGAATGAAGATAATGAGGAAGAGGAGACAGAAATTAAAGAAGACCAAAAGAATGAAACCCTGATTGCTCCTGAAACTAGGAATACTGGAAATGAAACTACTATTGAAGATTCTAGCATTGATTATCTGAAAATTATACTAATCTATATGTAGGTTCAAGTGGCTGATATGGAAAAATATTTGGTCACACTAATGAAGGTGATGAATGGCCTAATGCATAGAGAAATAGTTGGTGTAGTGTCTGGTCAAACCAAGATCACTAGGAAGCTAAAAAAGATGGGAAAGATGAACAATTTGAACGACCTAGATAAAACCGAGGGACCTGATTGGAGAGATTATATCTCCCTAATAGGAGATTACTGAGACCTATTTGGAAAATCCAAGTAATGGCTTTTTTTCTTGTTTTTGTTTATGACTGCCTTGCTTTTTTTGTCGTTATATTTTAATATTTTGAACTGCTATTTTCAAATAGCTCTATTATGGTTTTGGACTTGTTGGTATATGGTGGACCTAATAAATGGTCTTTGTATTTTTAATTATTCTAGTAGTAATATTTTGTTTTTGATTAAGTGCAGTGGTTCTATGGTTTCTATTTTGTTATACGGCCTGCGTGCCACCCTAGACATGCTATTTTTTTATGCTGGCTAGTGGTGTTGTTTTACCCACCTTGTTTCCTTTTTTTTATTTTGGTTTTAACCATGGTATTAGGGCCCTTCCCCTGCTAATCTAATCAAAAACATCAAAAGGCACAAAAACATTCAAAAACCTAAAAAATACTATCTATGTCATTGCCTATTCGCAATAAAACATCATTCATAATAAACAAATCATCACACTCACCCTTTGATGAAACAAATAACAAACAAAGCAACATCAAAAGTTATAACTTTCAAGAAAACAATCATAAAAATTTGATCACAATTGGAGAACAACAAAGTCGGCATATCAATTACCTATCTTTTGACAATTCACCAACAACATCCTAAGATATGTCTTAACTGATCCTTTCCTATTATAGACATGATCAACATTGGATAATAGCCCTACCCCAAACAGATATGGCAAGTGATATAACAAATTTTTTTTATCTTTTTGTTATCTTATCTTTTCGATTTACATTATTGAATCATTCCTAGGATCTCTCAAGGATGTCCATAAGGATTTAAAGAGGAAGGAATGAGGGCAATTGAGCGTCATTTTTATTTTTCTATGTTTGTAGATATTTTTGTTATACTACCACGGTGAATACTTGCTTTGTTCAGTGTATGAAATTTTTTTGAAGCATTTTGTGTAGTGGTGGCATATTAGGTGCTTAATACCTCTTATGTTACTGGCCCAACATGTTTTAAAGCTTCTCACCTGTACACTTTAAAAAAAAATCGTATTCTAGTATGAGCAAGAATATTCTTTGTTTGTCGAGTCAAAGTCCATGCAATGGATGCAACACCACCTTGGTCATCAATACCCTGGTGCATCATGTCTATTTGCTACATCAATAAGGATTGTTAAAGATACGAAGCATCCATGCAAGCAAAAGCAAAACTCATCAATGACTAACAACATCAGCTATTCTTCACTTCTTATTAGCATTTTCTTCTTGTCACCATTTCTTTTGTCAGTCCTTGCACTTAAACGCATCACATCAACTATATGTGAAAATTTGGTTCATTATCCATAATTTTCACTAAATTTTCCAAGGGGGCACTATGCATGCTATCCCATCTGGGGCATACTTGGGCAACTTTTCAACAAGAATTTTTTATTTTTCTTTGACATAATGCTCAAAATCACATGTATCAAAGAAGGGAAAAATGTAAACACCTAAAATTGTCCTGACTGGAAAACAACACTATTTAACTAACTCTCACCCTTTTGATTAAATAATACATTATTATTTAAACATCATCATTTCTCATATTCATCTATTAATTAAGTGATTTAACATTATTTAATTAATTCATCATCAAATCAGTATTTCACATCAAATGCATCAAAAACCCTAATTTCCTCTATTAATTAAATAATGGTACATTATTTAATTAATTCACTTTTTCATCATTTTTGACAAATTAAATAAATTTCATTTATTTAATAAAGTCCTAATCTAACTTTATTCCTCCTGATTAATTAAATAACATCAATTATTTAATTATGTCACTAATTCACTTTATTCCCATAAGTCGATTGAATTATTAAAACATAATAGTTTAATTAAATCATTTTCCCTCCAAAATTTGAATAATTAAATAAACTATTCAAGACATCATCAAAATTCAAATCAAACAAAATATCACTTTTTTGGCAAAAGTCAAACTTGATTTGCACATTCAACTCCAAAAATAAGTAACTAATTAAATCAATTAATTAATTATCCTCACCCACTTTGATGATTGATCAAATTGCTCCAACATGATTTCCTCACCCACTTTCTTCAATTTCATTTATTGCTCCACATAATTTCCTCAATCCCAATGAAGGCTCAAATTGATTTCTTCAATTTCATGAATTGCTCCACCTATTTCCTCAATTCCACTAAGCACTCAACAAATATTTCTTCAATTACACTACTTACATAATCAATTTGCACAAGTTATGCCCATCTAAATCCTCTCAACATCTTTCGATCTTCAATCAAGATATTCTACTACGCAATCTCAAGCATTCATTCGAAAACACAAAATCTATATAGCAACCATCTTTGTTCTCAAAAACCATCAGAGAATCAACATACCTCATGCAACGAAGTGATGCCAAGATCATAATCAACATTGACAAAGCTTCAACACATCTTCGATCAACAACATACACACATCTTTCAAATCTCTTGCATGCAACAATGGAGGCTTCGCATTGATATGAACAACCCAACACATCTTCGCGAACACACTCTGACATGGGATGGTAAACTTTCTTGTTTTTGAATTCATTATGATATTGTAGGATTTCATTGTTTATTTTCAATAGCTTAGAAATATTCATTTCATTAGTAATGGGCATAGATCTTGATTTTTGTTTTTTATTTAGATTAGTTTCTATTCAATTCAATTATCTTGTTTATACTTATAGATTTCCCCCTTAGACACCTTTATCTCTTTACTCTTTCCCTATCCCTCTTTATCTCTCTATGTCACCCTTTATCTATCTATCTCTATATATCTCTCTCCCTCTACCTATTTCTCTCCCTCTCTCCCCCATCTTCTCTATCTCTCCCTCCTCTACCTATCTCTCTCCCTTTCTCTCCCTCCCTCTCTCTATCTCCCATCTATCTATCTCCCCATCTCTCCACCCCTCACTCCCTCCCTATCCCTCCTATCTATCTCTCTATATCTACTTCTCTCTCCCTTTCTCTTCCCATATCTTGATCTCTCCCTCTCTCTATCTCCCCTATTTCTCTCTCCCTCTCTCCATCTCTACTTTTCTAACTCTACTTCTCTGTGTTTGTCTATCTCTTTTTATTTTTCTCCCTCTCCCCCCTTTCTACATCTCCTTATATCTCTATCACTCTATCTCACCATCTATATCTCTCTTTATCTCTCCCTCTCCCTCTCCCTCTCCCTCTAAATATCTTTTTCTCTTTCTCTCTATCTCTCCCTCTATATCTCCCTATCTTTGTCTTTATCTCTCCTTATACCTCTATCTCTCTATCTATCTATCTCCGTCTTCCTCTCTTTCTCTATCTTCAGCTCTACCTCTATTTTCCTCTCCCCCCTCTATCTCTAGAAATGTCTTCCTCTCTCTATCCATCAGTATATCCCTCTCTCCCCCTCTCCATCTTCTTAGACCTCTATATCTATATTTTTTGCATCTCTATCTTTATATATCCATATTTATTCTTCCATATCCCCCTCTATCTCTATCTTTCTATCTCTCCATCTCTCTTTACCCCTATATCTCTCCCTCTCTCTACCTCTCTCTTTATATCACTTCATATCCCTATATTTATATTTCTATGTCCCTCTCTCATTATCTCCCTCTATGTCCTCTATATATTTCTTTTTTATCTCTATCTCTCTCCTCTCTCTTTATCTCTCCCTCTCCTCTCCATATCCCTCTCTTTCTCCATCTCCATCTCCATCTCTACCACTATCTCCATCTTCCTCTCTATTTATATCTCCTTACCCCTCTTTATCTCTCTCACTCTTCCCCCCTCTATCTCTCCCTCTTTCTATCCCTATCTCTCCCTGCCTCTCTCTCCCTCTCTCCCTATTGCAAACATAACATGACCCTGATTATCTTATTAATTTAGAGGTTTTATTTTTTTCATGTTTGGATCCCTATAAGTGGATGCACAATTGATTTGAAGCTATCACTTCTCCATTGAGACCTTTCTCATACAAGCAACATATTTTTGTACATGGCCTACCAATTTACCTCATATATTGCACAAATGTATGCAAAAAATAGACCAAAATTTTCCCTAATTGACCTTCCACACCTCTTTGGTGTACCCATTGCATACCAAGATGTGATTGCAAGTATTATTATCTTATCTTATCCTTTCTTTTTTCTTTTATTTTTATTATATAATTATTATCTTATCTTATCTTATCTTATATTATCCTTGCTTTTTCATTTTATAATTATTATTTGAATAATAATTAATTATTATATGATTATATTATATTTAAATTATTAATTCTATTGAATGTTATATAATAAATAATAAATTCATTTAATGTTATTTTGTAATTAATTATTTATTAGTTTAATATTATTTTGTAATTATAAAAATAATTTATTTTAGTTAATAATTAAATTTGTAAATAATGTATAGATATAATAGAACAATTTAGATTAAATTAAACTTAATATGGTTGTTAGATAGAAAATCAAAGGTAATAGTTAATTTATTTTAGAATTTGGTTATCAACATGCAAGTCATTAGAAGGGTGTGAGGTTGTATGGACCTTAGGAGGACTTGACCTTATAATGTATCAATATTCAAGAAAATATAATCAAAATAGTATCTTTATAGTGTAGAGGACAAGATTTTCTACTCCTGAGTCTCTAGGATAAAGAAAAGTCTACAAGGAGCAAATGGTCTTCAACTACCTCAAGGAGCAAAGATCAAATGATGAGATAAAATGATGGGAATTCTAGAAACAAAAAGAGTAGGTCACAAAGGTCTTCTGGATAGACTGGCAAATTGTCGGCCACTAATGATAGCGCAAACCAAGGATGATAGCGCAACGCACTAGCATCTCAATGGAATGTTGGTCTCTCATACAAACCAACAACCGAGACTATCACATAAAATAGCAAAATGACTACTAACAATTTCATTGATAATAACTCTTAGAATGCAGGAAATAATAAAGAATAACAAAACTAAAATAATGTAAACTAAATGAGATATGAATTAAATGGAATGTAAATGATAAAACGAAAGTAGAGAAAGAAAGGACTCACAATAGACCAAGCAATGAAGCCTCCAACACATAAATGTCTTCAATACATGCAAACATGAGAGTAAGATAAAATTTTGGGGTTGTTTAGGGGATTTCCTTAGTCAAACCCCCGTTTTGATGTTTCCACCTCCACAGATAGCCAAATAGACAGATAGATAGAAAGATAAATAGACAAGATAATAAAATTCATAGACAAGGGATGCAATAAATCCCAAGATGCTCAAATACATAAGACAAGTAAGATATCACCTACAAGGCTTGAGTAAGCCAAAGAGTGAAAGAGATAGTTGTTAGAGAAAAGATATTTGTAGAGAATGGTGTGAGAATGTGAGTGTTGTAGAAAGAAAGAGAGTTATGCAAGCAGGAGAGAAGGAGAGAAATACTTCCAAGAAGAGAGAATGTTCAAGATAGACCAAGAGAATTAAAGAGAGATCCATAGAAGTGAAAAGATATATTTTAACTTGAGAAAGGGAGGGAAAAGAAGGTTCTCGAGTCATTCCAAAGCATCTTGAGTGTTTTCACCGACCAAGATAGGTGACAAGTGGCAACATAATAAAAAATAGTCATTCGAACATTGAAATTCCATGGGACGCTAGCATGGCATATGAAAATCCGCATGGTGTGCTAGTGTCTAGACAAATCACACTTTAAATAAGTGAGAACAAGGAAGACACAAGGTTTAATGCAAAGCTGATGCATAAAGGTAGTTGTTGAAAATGGGGTCTTGAGCATCTTGAGGGGAAAAAGGATGATGCAAGGGCTAAAATGAGCCTACACAAATATTAATGGATTGGATACTAAAGTTGATGCAAAAATATAGGTGAAATTTCAAGGGGTGAAATTTTATGACACATATAGTCATAAGGTTGTATGTGAAACTAAAGCAAAGCAAGTATGGGTATAATGAAAATAATGACATAGTGTAATTTAAGACTCCCAAAGGCAAGAAACAAGTACACACAAGATAAGTGATAAAGAAGCTACAATAGATCAATTGTAATGGTGTCAAATCAACAAAAAAATGTAATTTCATATATATTCAATGAAAATAGCACGTCCTATGCAATTTCCAAGTAGCTTCCTCCCTTGACACTCTCTTCTCTACAAAATATAGCTTGTCAATTAGTAGAATTATGAATAGCATGTCAAATATCATAGTTGAAAATATTTTATATTTTGATCCCTCATATGTCTTTTATCTTCACAATATAAGAGGATAAGGGCACTAAAGGATAGTGCATATGTGACCCAAAAATAAAATGAGGTTATACATGTCAATAAAAAATAATTCATTATTATGTTAAAATTATTACCATTGGTACAAATATTTATTAAAGGTATAGCCACCATACTAAGTGTCAACCTATTTCAGCATCTTTTTTTATTTATCAATTATGAATTGGTCCATGCATCTCCACATGGATATACTCATATACTTGCAATATTTGAATGTCATACCTCTATCTCCCTATATCTTTCTATCTCTTTTCTTATCCATCTCTATATTTTGATATTGTTGCCTCTTTTTCACCTATAGTTAAATAAGGCAAGATGGTCAAATGTTAGATATTCAGAGGCCAGTGGAGCATTCGCCCTAGGGCCAAAGTCATTAATCTAATGTCAAGTCATAGGGAACTCAGTGAAGAAACCTACCAAAATTAGGTTCGGCATGAAAACCTACTAAGGACAGAGTTGCCAAGACCCTGAGAGTGTCACAGCGAGTGTATTTCATACTCAAGTCTCTATCGGCAAGACAAGGTCATTGTTCCTGTGACTAAGAATCTCCAACATTGGCATGAGGATCCCCCTTGGAGTAAGTCTTGGCGAGGTCAAAAGGTCTCACCGAACAACGGCCAAGGGATACGCATATCGGCAGGAGCTTTTATCATCGGGGAGATGTCTTGGTGAGTACTAAGAGTCTCGCTGACAGAGCACAAAAGGAACCCCTCGGCGTAACTAAGGGCAACATCGACAAAGGATATCGCCTTCGGTAGGATGTCTTACCGAAGGATAGGTGTCACATCGAGGAGATCAAATAAGGTGACTTCACCAGAATGTCTCACCGAAAGGAAGCACGAACCTCGATAAAGAAGGTCTTGGCAGGAGTCACGCCGAAACAAGGAATCTCAGTGTAACTATGGGGACTTCACCGGAATGTCTCACCGACATTCAGTGTCTCGCCGAAAGGGGAAAAGAACTCAGAAAGATGCAGGCATTCGACGTGAGTCTCAGCGAAGGCAAACTAATGGAGCTTGACAAGAGTCATAAAGCTCGGTATAGAGTCTTGGCGAATAGAGACGGTCTTGCCAACTGCAAGGGGGCCCCACCAAAACATGAAGGGCTCACCAACTGATGATGTCGCTCAGAGGTCATGCCGACAACAGGAAGTCCTGGCGGCATACGAGGTGTTGTCAGCAAGAGTCTTGCCGAATGATGAAACCTTTAGAACAAAGAAAGAGTTCGCCGAAGGAAATGGGGTCTACAAGGGGTCTTGGCGACAAGCATAGGTGACGGCAAGGATTTTGACTTTGGCATATGTCTTGCCGAAAGATAAGGGAACCATTGAAGATAAATAAAGGGCTTCACTAAGAATTGAGGCTTTCACAGTAGTGTCTTGGCAACCAGCAAGGGTTACACCAACAGTATTTCAACGAGGGTGTCCTCAGCGTAGCAAAAGGAGTTCGGGAAGATCTCTTCCTAACTAGTGGGAGTCTTAACGAAAGAAAAGAGGAGCTTAGATAGAATAAAGATGGGGTTGGCAGGATGTCTCGCCGACCAAGCAAGCTTTCAGCAAAGCAGGGAGATTTTGAAATGGGGTCTCAGCGAATGGAGTGGGTCTTAGCGATGAAAGCGGGTGCCGATATGACAAAAGAGGAATCGGTATGATCATTAGGGCTCACTGAGAGCTCTCAACAATGGCTCCATGTCTTTCTGATGCTTGCGAGAAGATTTAACCGCATCGGGGAGACACGATTAGTGTCTCACCGATATGCGGTTCAACAGGAGATTTTTTACTACCCAAACGATCTGCATGGAGTTCACTCAGCCGGTTAGAGAGATCTGAGGGTCAACCGTGGCAATCTGAAAGGGCATTAACAAGATGAGGGGTGACATGTCTCTGTTACAAGATCAGAACATTCATGGTGCAGCCGAAGTAGCTCAACTAGACACGACAGAGGAATGAATGCGGTGGTTGCAGAAAGATCAAAGGACTTCTTCGAGAATGTTTCTTCACCGACATCAACAATAGGGACACGTAGGGATGCAACATTTAATTTGATCAATATCTTGGGGAAAATCCTATTCTGAATCGGGATATTTTTTGTCAACCCTAAGGGGCCGACATATCAGTTTGTATATAAGGCATTTTTTGCCTTTTTTGTATAGTTCTGATTACACACTCTAAAGAGTTAGTGATTTTTTATTCAATCCTTTCTCAATCAATGTATGTTTTTCTGTAACTCAACTGGAATCCTAAATACAACACAGAGTTTACCTTGGAAGTTTGTGTTCATGTTTGTATTGATTCTCATTTTTGTATCTTTCTTTTGAACAATGCAAGTCTTTAACTGTGTTCTATAATTCTGTATTCATATCTTAGAGCTATGAGATTAATCTTTCCTTCCTGAGATGTGTATGTGGGCCAAACCTGTTAGGACTAAAGCATTAAGTCTGAAAGAATTTTCTCTAAGAATAGCAATTAGGCCTTCAAGTGTATGTTCTTCCTGTGTTCATTTCATGATTTCTCACCATTTCGGTGTATCACCCTAGTGTAGTCCTTTAATTTATGTATCTCTTCCCTCTTTCCTCTCAAAGAAACAATAGTTTAGGTGATACCCAAAGGAAGCTGGCCTTCTCCGGAGGTTCATTTCAGCTATAGGTGACCCACAACCTTGAAATGATCCCATGTTGCTCTAGAATGCTCAGTTTTTTGTAAAACTTTGCACAGGGTGCAATTCTAGGTGACAACAGTTTCTGGCATGCCCGATGGGACAGGAATTTGTTTTAACTATTGGCTTGGTATGCAACCAGTGAATTATCAGGCTTTATAGAAGTCCTTTTGGCATACTTGGCGACTCCACAAAGAGGAAGAACTCCAGAAATCCACGACTTCTTTAGTTTATGAGAAAAGTTCAGACTAGGGGCAGCTCAGGTTCCTTTGAATATTTATAGCTGTCACCACCGAGAAGGAAAGGCAAAGCAATAGAGAAGAGAGGAGCAATAGCTATATATTCTAGAAGAACCCAGTCCACTCCTCCGTTTGTAGGGTCTCATCTTGCTCCACCAACAAATCCACTTCAGATACCTTCAATGGCCGCTCCAAGGAATCAACCCTTTGTTGCTTTCAATGGAGGGAGTCCTTTGAACTTGGTGCAGCACAATGATATTCCAATGGCAGCCTTGAAGAATCTACCAATTTTCACGGGAGAAGATCAAACTACTCCCATTGAACATTTAAGAGATGCGGCTTCGTTATGCAGAGTCCACCACATAATCGAAGAGGACGTTGCAGTGAGATTGCTAGCTGCTTCATTGAAAGGAAGAGTTGTGCAGTGGTACAGAAGCCTACCAGTCAGTTCAATTGCAACATGGGATGACTTTGGAGAAAAATTGTACAAGCAATTCCAAGACAGGTCTGACAACTTGTCTCTACTGGAGCAATTGACCACAATTAAGAGGGCTCCACAAGAGCAGATGAATGACTTCAACTTCAGATTTCAAAGGACTTGGGATAGAATCCCTGCAACGATGAGGCCACCTCTAGAGTATGCATTCCTATACTTTTTGAGAGCTCTAAACAGTGATATAGCTGTCATGATACAGTCAATGGGAGGAGTATCTCTGCCAGACGCCTTTGAAATAGCTATTAGAGCTGAAAACAGCTTAATACAAGCTGGTAAGCTTGCTCTTAGGCCACCAAGCCAATATTTCTAGAAATTCATGCAAATATCCCTTTGCAAATACCTCCTTTCACACCTATGCTAGCTGTACCAACGCTACCAGTTGTTGTTCCAACCATTGACAAGCAGGAAAGTGTTGCCTCAAGCTCATCAAATGAATTGCAAGAAATCAAAAGTCTTTTATAGACTTTTGGTAACAAGTTGGTGAACTTGGAAAAGAAACAAACTTATTCCAGGCCTTATCAACAGCAAAATCAGGCCTCAAGTCAGCCTTTACAAGGTCAGCAGCAACAATTCCAAGGGAATAGACAATAGGATCAAGGCAATTATCAAGGCCCAAGACAGATTGTGAACACAAGGCCTTTTCAGGCCTATGCTCCAACACCTGTTAGTGCATTCAGGGACCTGGTTCCTACTCAAAACAACTTAGCAGCTGATTATGAGTGGTGCTACCCTTGTAACCAACCTCATAATCAAGCCACTTATTCAAATGGACTCTTAAATCAAGCATTGATGGTACAAATGCTTCAGGTCCACAACAGAGTCCATGTAATGATGCATCTTCTCAACATCAAGACCAATTCAACAATGATACAACCCTGCTTAATTGGCAAGGTCAAGAATTTTGTGGGTTGAATGAGGATAGCTCTCCAGTTGTAGCCAATACCAGAGCAAAGAAGAGAGCATTGGAGCTTGACCAAGTAGTTGATAAAGGAAGGGCGGCAGCTATGGAACCATCTACCTCTCGAGTGACTAGTGGTTGGCAAAGAGATCAGCAACTCCCAGACAAGGAGCAGTCACGCTTACAAGCTGACCATACTGGCATAAAGGTACACAATAAAAATCCAATTGCACCTTTTAAAATTCTTGATAGCATGAGAAGGACAAACGTAACCATGTCTATGTGGGATTATTTAGTCATCCCCGGTCAAAAGGATATGTTATAATCAACCCTATCAAGTTTGAAAATATCTGATGAATCTGAGCCCTCAATAGGTCAGGTTAGAACCGTGTTAACAAATAATTCTCAGGGAAATGATCAGCAGCCTTGCATAGAGAATGAAAAAAGAGTTAAACCACCTCCTTTCTATGTGTCAGTAATTATTGGGGATAAATTAGTCCATAACTATATGGTAGATAGTGGAGCTAGTAGCTCCGTCATACCAAAACAGATTGCAAACAAACTTGGACTAAAATACCAACCTTTGGAGAAGGGAGTGATCCAATTGGATGGTACTTCGATTAACACATTGGGTATTATCAAGGACTTAAACCTCACTCTCCATGCTTGTCCAAACTTTTCAGTCCCTCAAGACATATATGTCATAGACCTTCCACCTTTTCTTTGTGTTTATCTAGAGACTTTATAGCCAAGATAGGTGGGTATGTATCAGCTGATTGGTCACATATGCTATTCAAAACAAGATATGGGACTAAGGTTACCATCAAGTCCGAAAGGTTGGCTAAAGATCACATTGAGCCATATAACTCAAGCCCCGTCAATGCTGCTCCTTCTGCTGCAAATGCAAATTGTGTTATTTTTACTGACAATGAACTAGTTGTTGCTCAAGAACTCCAATCAGAAGTTGTTCCTGACATGTTGTTGCATGAATGGGTGGTTGAAAATGTATCAGACAGTCCTAGAGACCTCATTCAAGATGCTGGTATGGGCAACTACGTCATTCTTGAGCCTGATATAGAGATTCCAAATTTGGAGAAGGATGCAGATCAGTTATTGCAGCCCCTTAATGGACTTTGGGAGATGTTCTATAATGGTTATAGAAGTAAAAATGGAGTAGGAGGAGGGGCAATGCTGGTATCTCTGCAAGGTGATAAGTACTATGCTGCTTTTCATTTTGCTTTCGCATGCTCTAACAACACTGTTGAGTATGAAGGCCTAGTTCAAGGTCTAGAATGGGCAAGGAAAAGAGGAATAACCTGCTTGAAAGTGCATGGAGATAGCGAATTAGTTGTTAATCAAGTGAGGGGCCTGAATGTTGCTAAAAATGACACATTAAAGTCCTATAGAAACAAAGTGTGGAACATGCTCGAAGATTTTGATACCTTTAATTTAGTGTTTGTCCCAAGAAATCAGAACAAGCATGCTGACAGGCTCACAGCCATTGGAGCACAGTTTGATATTCCAGATGACATCAGAAAGGAGAAGGTGCAGTAGTATGTCAAGGTTGTAGTCAGACCATCAATCCCTGACAACAACATTCACTGGCAAGTCTTTGATAGTGATGAGCAGATCCTTTCCTTCTTGCTTGAGGAAGATCAGTTCTCCATGGTGAATCAAGCAAAACTCAAGCAACAGTATGGTGATCAGGTCATACAGCTGAAAACAAATAAATTGCCTAAAGGTCTAGTTACCTTAGATTCAATTTTTAGTACTGATGATCAGCTCAAAAAGGGTAAAGCTGGCTTGCAAATCAAGCAAGAATACTATGAAGAGCTGGAGATCTTCAAGGGTAAGCTCCTTAAGATAGGAAAAATCTATTCACCTGAAGATAGACAAGCTTTTGTTGCTTTGTGCCAAGAATTTCATGATGTCTTTGCTTGGGAGTATTCAGATTTGAAAGGATTTGATCCCCATATTGCTCAGCATACAATTGAATTAGAACCTAACGCCAAGCCAATAAGGCAAAAACAAAGGCCTTTGAATCCTAAACTTGAGCCTCTAATGATTAAAGAGTTGACTAAACTAGTTGTGGGGGGTATTGTTTTCCCTATCAAGCACACCTTGTGGGTTTCCAATCTTGTACCGGTTAGAAAGAAAAGTGGTGAGATAAGGCTCTGTGTAGAGTTCAGAGATCTTAACCGATCCTCTCTAAAAGACCACTACCCACTGCCCTCCATGGAACGAATCTTGCAAGAGGTTGCTAGTTCTGAAAGGTTTTCCTTACTAGATGGTTTTTCAGGATATAATCAGGGGCTGGTTAAAGAGGAAGATCAATTTAAGACTGCTTTTACAACTAAATGGGGCACCATGGCATACAAAAAGATGCCTTTCAGTTTTTCCAATGCTGGTGCCACGTTCCAGAGAGCTATGGACATGGCGTTTCAAAGCTTGATCAACAAGATTATACTGATTTACCTAGATGACATCATAGTGTATTCTAAGAATGCTAATAAACATCTGTTACATCTCAGGCAAGTGTTTGAAAAATGCAGAGAGTTCGGTGTCTCTCTCAATCCAAAGAAGAGTATCTTTGTTGTCCATGAGGGGAAACTATTAGGACACATAGAGTCAAAGTAGGGAATCACTATTGACCCTGAAAGAGTCAGAGCCATACTTGAGTTGCCGCTGCCTAATCACAAGAAGGGCCTACAAAGATTTCTGGGCCAGATCAACTTCCTAAGAAGATTCATCCCTGATGTTGCAAGTTTTTTACAGCCTTTAATAGCTATGTTAAAGAAAAATGTCATCTTTAGTTGGACAAAGGATGCCAAGAATAGTTTTGAAAAGGTCAAGGAGGCCTTAGCAGCAACTCCCATGTTGGTAAATCCAAATTTTTCCAAAGGTTTTTATCTGTATGCTTATGGTAGCACAAGTAATATCTCTGTAATATTGGTTCAAAAAAATGAAGAGAATTTAGAACAACCAATAGCTTTCTTCAGCCAAGGTTTGGTCGACTATGAACAGAAATACTCCTTTGTAGAGAGGCATGTTTTTGCTGTGATTAGAAGCCTTAAGAAATTCAAGCCTTTGGTCTCTCATAATAGAATTCATATCATGGTGGCACACTCAAGTGTGAAAGAATTCTTATTGAATAAGGATCTAAATGAAAAAAGAGCAGGATGGGTTACCAAGGTCATGGAGTATGACACAGACATCAAGATCACCAAACTAGTGAGAGGTAGAGGCCTTTGTGAGCAGCTTGCGTCAGGGTCGAGTAGTGAAAGTGAACTGGAAAAGGATGTTGTGCTCTCCAATTCAAATGAGCCTCAGAATGCTTAGGATGATGTGCCCATAGGGATAACTAATTGGGTTGAAGATATGACCCAATTTCTACAAACTGGTCAATGCCCATTAGGTCTAAATAGAGTCAAAAGAAGATACTTTAGACTGCAGTCCATACCATATGTGCTGATGGGAGATGTTCTTTTTAAGAAAGATCTAAATGGTGTCCTATTAAGATGCATTCATAGTGACCAAATTGAAAGAGTGCTTCATGAGTTTCATGACGGAGCTACACGAGGTCACTTTCCTCCCAGAACTACTGCCTGGAAGGTCATGAGAGCTGGTTACTACTGGCCCAGCTTGTTCAAGGATGCGTATGCCTGGTCAAGAAAGTGCATCAAATGTGCTCTATTTTCAGGAAAGGAAAGGCTGCCTGCTATGCCCCTACATCCAATTCAAGTGGAGCAGCCCTTCATAAGATGGGGCATTGATTTCATTGACCCAATAAACCTGCCTTACAGTGCTAATCACAAGTGGGTACTTACAGCCACTGATTATTTTACAAGGTGGACAAAAGTGGTTGCATTGAAAGAAGCAAAGGAGTCTTCAGTCTTGAGCTTCTATGAAGACATAGTCACCAAGTTTGGAGTGCCTGACTCCATCATCTTTGATAATGCCCTTGCATTTGTGGGATTAAAAATGACTTATTGGGTTGTCAAGCATGGCATTCATTTGAACACCTCCTCAAATTATTACCCTCAAGGTAATGGTTTAGCTGAAAGCACGAACAAGAACCTCATCAGGATCATCAAAAGAACCATAGAAGACAGCCAAAGGACCTGGCCCAGTAGTTTAAAAAATGCACTTTGGGCTGACAGAGTGACCCCTAAGAGGTCTATTGGCAATTCACCATATATGTTGGTTTATGGTAAAGAGGCAAGACTGCCCCTGTCTGTGGAGCTTCCCGCTCTAGACATTATTCACCAGTTGGAGGTGCTTGAGGGATAGGACCCAATGTCTGTAAGGTATGCAGAGCTCATGGAGCTCGAAGAATCAAGGGATAGAGCAATGAAAATTTTGGAGGATCATCAGCTCCAAACAAAGAAGACATTCGACAAAAGGGCTACGGCAAAACCTTTTAAAGAGGGAGACCTTGTGCTCAGGTGGGATGTTCTTAAAAGCAGACTAGGCCATCACACTAAGTTCGACAACATGTGGACTGGTCTGTTTGTTATCACAGGCTGTAAAGAGCACAATGCTTATCAACTGGCTACAACAGAAGGAGATTCGCTTCCTATCCCAGTCAATGGGATACACCTTAAACCCTGCTTTTGAGCCTGATAAGTACCTTTCTTGTACATATCTAGTTAGGTTTTATGTTTTCAATAAGTGCTTTCCACTTTGGTTCGTTAGTCTTCTGTTTTGTTCCATCTCCTGAATGTTGTTTTAATACGGTATTTTTCTCTGTCATTTTCCCCTATTTTGTTTTTGACAACCCGTTGTGTCCTATGAGTCGCATGTGTATTGCAACCATGTGTCGACTGACGTTTATGTGTTCTATGAGTTTTCTAATGACTCCATGCCCAATGGATAAGTATAGTCACTGGTTCTCATGTTTAGCAGGCAAACATCCCGCAAAGGTTGCCAGAATTATTGCCTCTTTTTCACCTATAGTTAAATAAGGAAAGATGGTCAAATGTTAGATCTTTAGAGGCCAATGGAGCATTCGCCCTAGGGCCAAAGTCATTAATCTAATGTCAAGTCACAGGGAACTCAGTGAAGAAGCCTGCCAAAATTAGGTTCAGCATGAAAACCTACTAAGGATAGAGTCACCAAGACCCTGAGAGTGTCACGACGAGTGTATTTCATACTCAGGTCTCTATCGGCAAGACAAGGTCATTGTTCCGACGACTAAGAATCTCTAGCATCGGCATGAGGATCCCCCTCGGAGTAAGGTCTTGGTGAGGTCAAAAGGTCTTACCGAACGATGACCGAGGGATACGCATATCAGCGGGAGCTTTTATCGTCGAGGAGATGTCTTGGCGAGTACTAAGAGTCTCACCGACAGAGCACAAAAGGAACCCCTCGGCGTAACTAAGGGCAGCGTCGGCAAAGGATATCGCCTTCGGCAGGATGTCTTGCCGCAAGATAGGTGTCACACCGAGGAGATCAAATACGGTGACTTCATCAGAATGTCTCACCGACATTCAGTGTCTCACTGAAAGGAAGCACGGACCTCGATAAAGAAGATCTCGGCAGGAGTCCCACCAAAACAAGGAATCTCAGTGTAACTATGGGGACTTCGCCGGAATGTCTCATCGACATTCAGCGTCTCACCGAAAGGGGAAAAGAACTCATAAAGATGCAGGAGTTCGGCGTGAGTCTCAGCGAAGGCAAATGAATGGAGCTCGACAAGAGTCATAGAGCTCGATATAGGGTCTCAACGAACAGAGACGGTCTTGCCAACCGCAAGGGGGCCCCACCAAAACATGAAGGGATCACCAACTGATGATGTCGCCTGGAGGTCATGCCAATAGCAGGAAGTCCTAGCAGCATATGAGGTGTTGTCGACAAGAGTCTTGTCAAACAATGAAACCTTCAAAACAAAGAAAGAGTTCGTCAAAGGAAATGGGTTCTACAAGGGGCCTTGGCGAAAAACACAGGGGACGGAAAGGATTTTGACTTTGGCATATGTCTTTCCAAAAGATAAGGGAACCACCAAAGATAAAAGAAGGGCTTCACCAGGACTTGAGGCTTTCACAGTAGTGTCTCGGTGACCGGCAAGGGTTACGCCAATAGTATTTCAACGAGGGTGTCCTCGGCGTAGCGAAAGGAGTTCGGGAAGACCTCTTCCTGACCGGTGGGAGTCTTAACGAAAGAAAAGAGGAGCTCAGACAAAATGAAGATGGGGTCAGCAAGATGTCTCACCAACCAAGCAAGCTTTCTCCAAACTCAAAGCAAGCTTCCAGCTGAGTAGGGAGATTTTGAAATGGGGTCTCGGCGAATGGAGTGGGTCTTGGCGACGAAAGCGGGTGTCGATATGATAGAAGAGGAATTGATATGATCGTTAGGGCTCGCTGAGAGCTCTCAGTGATGGCTCCATGTCTTGCCAACGCTTGCGAGAAGATTTAATGGCATCGAGGAGACACGATTAGTGTCTCACCGATATGCAGTTCAACAGGAGATTTTTGACCACCCAAATGATCTACATGGAGTTCACTCAGCCAGTTAGAGAGATATGAGGGTCAATCATGGTAGTCTGAAAGGGAATTAATAGGATGAGGGGCGACGTGTCTCTGTTATAGGATCAGAGCATTCATGGTGCAGCCGAAGTAGCTCAACCAGACACGACAGAGGAATGAATGCAGTGGTTGCAGAAAGATCAGAGGACTTCTTCGAGAATGTTTCTTCATCGACATCAACAACAGGGACATGTAGGGATGCAACATTTAATTCGATCAATATCTTGGGGAAAATCCTATCCTGAATCGGGATATTTTTTGTAAGCCCTAAGGGGCCGACATATCAGTTTGTATATAAGGCATTTTTTGCCTTTTTTGTATAGTTCTGATTACACACTCTGAAGAGTTAGTGATTTTTTATTCAATCCTTTCTCAATCAATGTATGTTTTTCTGTAACTCAACTAGAATCCTGAATACAACACAGAGTTTACCTTGGAAGTTTGTGTTCATGTTTGTATTGATTCTCATTTTTGTATCTTTCTTTTGAACAATGCAAGTCTTTAACTATGTTTTATAATTCTATATTCATATCTTAGAGCTGTGAGATTAATCTTTCCTTCCTGAGATGTGTATGTGGGCCAAACCTGTTAGGACTAAAGCATTAAGTCTGAAAGAAGTTTCTATAAAAATAGCAATTAGGCCTTCAAGTGTATGTTCTTCCTGTGTTCATTTCATGATTTCTCACCAGTTCAATGTATCACCCTAGTGTAGTCCTTTAATTTATGTATCTCTTCCCTCTTTCCTCTCAAAGAAACAATAGTTTAGGTGATACCCAAAGGAAGTCGGCCTTCTCAGAAGGTTCATTTCAGCTATAGGTGACCCACAACCTTGAAATGATCCCATGTTGCTCTAGAATGCTCAGTTTTTTGTAAAACTTTGCACAGGGTGCAATTCTAGGTGACAACAGATATCTCCTATCTATATCACTCCCTCTTTATATAATAAGTTATTTATCCCTCTCTCCCCCCTCTCTCTTTATCTCTCTCTCCCTCCTCTCTTTATCTCTTTCTATCCATATCTTTCTCTACCTCTATCTCCCTATCTCTCTACCTATCACTCTATCTATTTTCCTATCCCTCTCTATCTCTCTATATTTCCCTCTAGCTATAACTCTCCCTCTCTTCCTCTTCCTCTCCCTTTCCATATATTGAGCTATTTCTCCCTCTCTCCCCCTCTTCTTCTCTCTCCCTCTCTCCATCTCTCTAACTCCCTCTCTCCACTCTCCACTCTCTTCTCTCTCCCTCCTCTACCAATCTCTCTCCCTTTCTCTCCCTCCCTCTCTCTATCTCTCCCAATATCTTCCTCCCTCCCTCCCTCCCCATATTTGTCTCTCTATCTTGTTGGAATATGTGCCTCAATTCTTACTGACATGTAACTCCTGCAGGGCAAAGTCACTATGACATTATTCATGTCTGGCCGACTAACTGTTCTGAATCTTGTTGAAATTTCCATGTCACTAAGACAAAGGTGATGTCTTGCCAAATGAATTCCATCGCTGTAACATAGAGCATTCACTATGATCTTTTTTCGATTGAAGAATGTCTCACTGATAGCATATGGCTATCCGGGTAACTCACAGGCATCGGGAAGATCTCTCAGTGACAATGAAAGGTCACGCCGAAGGGAGTTTTTCACTTGGTGCCTTCGCGGTGACAAAAAGACTTTGGTATGAAGTCTTGGTGAAGGGTGCCTAGTCTCACCAACGGGGATGCAATTGATGGCATCGGTGTAACTCTCGGCGCCTGGTGAAACGTCTTGGCAAAGTTAAATGTCTTGCCGATTCGGCAAGACATGGGCACTCGATATGTGGTCTCGGTGAAAGATATAAGTCTTGCCAACTCAGTAAGACTTGGCTGCTCGGTGGGAGGCCTCGGCGCTTGTTGTAAGGTCTTGCTGAAGACAATGTCTTGTCGACTGGTGTTTGAAGCGATTGGTATGACTTAGGACCTCAGTATAAGGTCTTGGCAAAGACAATAAGTCTCACCGACTCTTCGATGCTTCGGTGTGACATGTTCAGCCAGTGTAAAGTCTTAACTAAAGACTTAAGTCTTGCTGACTCGGTAAGACTTGGATGAACTCGATGTAAAGTCTCGGTGAAAGACGAATGTCTCGCTGACTGTCAAGTTCTTCAGTGAAACTTTAAGAGACCCAAAAAAACATCTTGGCAAATGGAAAGTCTTTCCCATAATGATATGAAGACTTTGAGGCAACAGGGAGACACTGTTAGTGTCTCACCGATATGCCAACAAAGTTGAACGCCCTTGATGAGTTTGACCATCCTATGTGGAGCCTCGTGGACCAATCAAAGGAAGCGATTTCAAATGGGTGGCAGTTAGATTTTTGCAACTGTTGCGACGTTGGAGCTGAACAGCATGCAGGGAAAAATCAATTGCTCGAGAGGAAACTTTCTACGATGGGCAATGGTGGATAAGGATGAATAGAAAGAAAAAATTAGAATGTGATAAGATTTAAAGGATCAATTCTGATTTGAAATCATGATGAGTGAGATCGGATTCGAGAGAGCATTTTTGTAACTAGATGAACAGTGAATGAAGCTACTGTGAACTAATACCAGAGAGTTGTATCTTTGATTGTATGTAATTGTTGTTACTGTAATACAAAGAGATTTAGCTTGGTGTGGTGGGTTTTTTCCCAAAAAGGTTTCCCACGTAAATTTGTTGTTCATTGTCTTTGAGTATCTTCTCTGTTTCTACAAATATTTCGTGTGTGTCTTAATTGGATTGTAATTAGAAAAATTAAAAGTATTGTTTACTTACTTCCCTATGGTTTTGACATTAGGAAATTTGTTTCTATACTGTTGCTTTCATTACAAGTGGTATCATAGCCTGGCCAGTTGTGTTGTCCTTGTGAGTGGGTTGGGTTTTTTGTGTCAATTTGATGGGGAGCCCTATACCTCAAGAGCACTCTTGATCTTCACAAGACCTATTCTTTGGTATTCTTAGGGTATTCCACTCTAACCTACTTAGGGATTTCTCCTAAACCCCTAACGCCTTATAGGTCTCTCCACCAATTTCACAATCTTCACCAACACTCCCATTCCACCACTAGGCTTCCTTGAGCTCCACACTGATCCAAGTGTGTCCTCAACACTCTGGGGATAGGGTAAGGTGGCATTGTTGTTCTTTAGGTGTTTTTACTCCTCACTGATCCATTTCATTGGATAATTTCACCTTTTTCCCTTCGCTTTCAAGAATTTCTAGTTTCTAGGCCTTGTAGCCTTTTTGCCCCTTTTAGGCCTCCTAGAACCCAGTTTCTTGGCTTCTCTCAAAAATGGCCTTAACAACCCCAAAATATATTTGGATATTCCTTCTAGTAGTACCCTGGGCTTCAATATTTACCAAGTGTAAGGTTCTGCAAGTGTTTGTACATAGGACTGTCCTCATACCCCTATTTTCAAGGGTTTCTAGGGTTTTGGCTCCTTTTTCCAACTTTGAGGGCTTCAATGACCTCCGCAACTCTCCTCCTTGCACACACATGTATGGACTACATGTTCCCACACTCTCATGCTCTTTATTGGCACAAACCAATCCATTTATCAGCTTTCTTTACTACTGTCCTCTCCAAGCCACTAGCCAGAATGCACTTGCACTCGCCTAGTGTTTGATGAATTCAACTCTTCCCCTGCAAACCAAGACTCCACACATACTATTTACACTCAAAAAACAGTCCCCTACTTGATTCCAAGTGGCCATGGTAGCCTTTCCGTGGGAATTCAAGTGGGGATCATGATTTCCAAAAACTGGCCTAAACCGGCTATAAGGCCAAAACTCCAAAAACTTGCAAAATAGAAAACAATTGAACTAAATGGATAATATAATGCCTCACAAAATAAATAAGTGACACAATGGAAATCCTAAAACCATCAGACAAGACCTTTCAATCCATCATTGATTGGATGAAGGCTCAAACACAAATATTCACTTAAAAGTTGTTGAATTCCAATCACACAATATGCTCTCCAAGTCTCAATTCATGAAAATGAACTTCCAACCCAGGTATTAAGGTTTGTATGACCTTAT
The DNA here is from genome assembly GCA_007258455.2 of Sequoia sempervirens. Lineage (NCBI taxonomy): Eukaryota > Viridiplantae > Streptophyta > Pinopsida > Cupressales > Cupressaceae > Sequoia > Sequoia sempervirens. Next base: position 133,380 of record VDFB02257970.1, on the reverse strand, counting down.
ATACCTTTCTCCCATGTGATAGGACCCTTAGGTTGGGCTTAGAACACCATTAATGCCTTTTTTTGAACTTTTAGGCCAAATTCCTAAGACAACATTGTCTAGTTTTTCCTAATCTCTACACTAAGACTTTTCCAAACCTCAAAGATCTAAAATAACCTAAGTTTGCCATAACAAACACATCAAAAATATACTTGGTACTTTATAACATAGTCCTTAGTCCCTTGGTGGTTGGCTAGAACCACCTACAAGCCAAAAATCACTAAGATCTTCCAAAAGACCTTAAGGTGCTCCTGCACCATTCTCCCCCTGCAACAAATAAGTTAAGGAACCTATGGTATCAAGAGCTCCTCACTAATTCCATGCTTCTTAAAGTCACCTTTTGCTAACCAAGTAGCCTCTGACTCTGGTTGATGTTTCCACTTCACTAGGTGCTCCTTGTATGTCTTGTGCCTAGTCTTCTTCTCCCTTGAGTCTAAAATCCTGTCCACTTGTGGTCTAATCTGATCAGGTACCTTGAGCGCTTCCACATCCTTGTTTATCTCAGCATTGTACTGTTCTTCATCCATTTCTGGTCCTTTATACTTCACCAAGTCTTTCACATTGAAGATAGGAGAAATAGCCATCTCCTTGGGTAACTCCACCTTGTAAGCATTTGATCCATACTTAGCCAACACTTTACATGGCCCTATCCTCTTCATCTGCAACATGCTTGGTATGCCTTTCTGTAACCTTGCCTTTTTCAAGTATACCATCACCAAATCACCTATCTCAAATTGTAATTCTCTTCTCCCTTCATCTCTCTTAGCCTTCAACTTTTGATTAGCCTCTATCAATGTCTTCTTGACCTGCTCATGAACCTCTCTCATTGACTGAGCAAAATCATCAGCATGTCCACTGATCCCTTCATATCCTTTTAGATCTCTAAGCTCAAGTACACCCCTTGGATGTAAACCATAGACTATCTCAACAAGTTCCCAAGTACCCTATTGATCACCTCTGTCTGTCCATCTGTTTGTGGATGATATGATGAGCTATGAGACAAGTTGGTTCCTAGCCTCTTCCAAAGAGTTTTCCAAAAATGCCCCATAAACTTCACATCTTTGTTTGCAACTATGCTCCTTGGAAACCCATGTATCCTCACTACTTCCTTGAAGAATAGGTGTGCAATCTGACTTGCATCACGTGTTGTCTTGCATGGTATGAAATGGCTCATCTTGTTGAATCTATCCACTACAACAAACACACTGTCCAAACCAGTTGGTGTCCTAGGTAGACCTACTATGAAGTCCATGCTTATGCATTCCCATGGTCTATTTGGAATGGGTAATCGCTGGTAAAGACCTACATTTCTTGATGTTTCCTTTGCCTTTTGACATACTCCACATTGTTCAACATATCTTCTTTCATCTCTTTGCATCTTAGGCCACCAATAGAACCTCTCCACTAAGTCTAGTGTCTTGTTCAAACCAAAGTGACCACTCAAAGTGCCATTATGCTTTTCTTGGATCACATTCTCCCTCATAGAACCTCTAGGAACACACAATTGCTTCCCCCTAAATAATAAGCCATTTTGCAAGGTGTAATCAGCATATTCACTGTGAAAATGGTTCTCAAAATCAGTACATACCTTATATATTTCTGAGAATTTAGAATCTCCTTCATATAGATCTTTGAATCCTTCAACCCCTGTGCTTTGTAATTGTATCTCTTGGATAGTAAGCAACCTCCTACTAAGAGCATCAGCAACCTTGTTGTTAACCCCCTTCTTATGCTTGATGGTAAAGGTGTATGACTACAAAAACTCCATCCACTTGATGTGCCTCAAACTGAGCTTCTCTTGAGTATTTATGTAGCTTAAGGCCTGATTGTCAGTGTATACCACAAATTCCTTTGGCAATAGGTAGTGCCTCCACTTCTTAAGAGCCTACACCAAAGCATATAGCTCTAAGTCATAGGATGAGTACCTATACTTTGCTTCATTCAACCTTTCACTAAAGAATGCCACTAGCCTGCCTTCTTGGCTTAGAACAGCCCCAACTGCTATGTTACTTACATCACATTCCACTATGAATGGCTTGTCAAAACTTGGTAAAACTAGGATAGGTTGGGTAGCTATCTCCCTCTTCAATCTTTCAAACCCTTCATTGGCTTCTTTGGTCCACACAAACTTTTTTTTAGTCCTCCTTTAATGGTGTCAAGAATCGGTGCACAAATTTCACTAAACCTTCTCACAAACTTCCTATAGAATTGTGCCAATCCATGGAAACTCCTAACTTTTGTCCCTGTCTTGGGAGTAGGCCAACTGAGAATGGCTTCAACCTTGCTTTTATCCATCTTCAAGTTCCCTTGAGATACCACAAATCCTAAGTAGACGAACTCTTGCTTCATGAACTCACTCTTCTCAAGATTGATGGTGAGCTCCTCCTCTTGAAGTTTTTTCAACACAAGTTCTAGGTGCTTCATATGTTCTTCTTTTGTTTTGCTAAATATGAGGATATCATGTAGGTAGACAACCACAAAGACTCCTATAAAGTCCTTCAAGACCTCATTCATCACCCTCATAAAAGTGTTAGGTGCATTTGTAAGCCCAAATGGCATCACTAACCATTCATATAACCCTTTTGTGGTTTTGAATGCTGACTTCCATTCATCTCCCTCCTTCATCCTAATCTGATAATAGCCACTTTTCAAATCAATTTTGGAGTAGTACTTAGCACCCCCTAAACAGTCCATTAGATCTTCTATCCTAGGAATAGGAAACCTATATCTAATGGTTATCCTATTTATGGCCCTAGAATCAGTACACATCCTCCACTTATCTCCCTTCTTAGGTGCCAACACAACACATGGACTTATGCTCTTTCTGATCAGCCCTTGGTCCAAAAGTTCTTGAACTTGCCTTGCTATCTCTTTGTTTTGCTCTAGTGTCATCTTGTATGCAGCCTTGTTAGGTAGTGTTGCTCCTAGTATAAAGTCTATTTGATGACTGATTGCTCTCTTAGGTGGTAGTGTAGCTGGTGTACCTTCACAAATAATGTCCTTGAACTGATCCAATAGTCGCTTCACTTCTGCTGTCATAGGTAGCTGATTAGGTAACTCCTCTTCCTTTGGCTTCAACATGATTGCATAGACAACTCCTTCTTCCTCCTTGATGTCTTTTAGAAATTCCTTTCCACTCAATAAAAGGACACTGGTTTCTGCCTTTTCCACTGTATTTTCTTCTAACAAAGTATTTTGTAAGTCACTCCATCCTTCTTGAATGAATACTTATTCTCCTTGCCATGATGCACTGCCTCCCTATCATATTGCCATGGTCTTCCAAGCAGCAGATGGCATGCATCCATTGGTAACACATCACATAGTATCCTATCATGATACTTTCCTATAGTAAACTTAACCCACACTTGTTCATTGACTAGTATATTCTACCCCTTGTTCAACCAAGTAACCTTGTAAGGGCACACATGGGGTATCTTGGTGAGTTTCAACTTTTGTACTGCCTCCTCTGAGATGACATTATCAGTAGACCCTGAATCAATGATGACCTTGCAAACCTTTCCTAGTATCTTGCACTTGACTCTAAAAAGAGCTCTCCTTTGTTTGTGTTCTTCCTCGGTAGGTGCTTTGATGAAAATTATCCTTAACCTGAGATTCTCACCTTTCTCTGAATCTAGACTCACCTCTGATTGTTTGGAGCAGTCCTCTTCTTGAACATAGTTGATCTTCCTCTCACTTTGTGAAGATGTTGGCTTGTTAGGACACCTATAAGCCGGATGACCCAACTGTCCACAATTGTAGCATTTCATGGAAGCAAAATGAGAGCTTCTCCCAAAGCCTCCTGATCTGCCTCTTCCTCCATTGTTTGAGCTTCTACCTCTATAACCCCCTCTACTATTTGTCTCATGGGACTTCTTTCCACCTTTGGAATCACCTTGCCCTTTGTTCTCTTGGCTTCTTCCACCAAAACCTCCTCTATATCCACCTCTAGGGTCTCTACCTCTTCCTTTACCCCTAGTATTGGAATCTTGTTTCTTTTTCAGTTTCTCTTCCACCTTAATAGCCATTTGATAGCAGCTATGGAGGGTAGTAAGTGTGAAAAGACTCAAATCCTCTTGTATGTTCCATCTAAGACCATTTAGATACCTAGCAACCTTGATGCTTTCAATTTCTTGCACTCTAGATCTAAGGCTTAGTTTTTGGAACTCCTTTGTATATGCAGCTACATCTAGGTCTCTTTGTCTAAGATTTTGTCTCTTCTTGTGCAATTGAATATCATAGTCTTCAGGTAGATAGTTCTCCTTCACTTTAGCCACCATAGTTTTCCAACTTCCTATGGGTTTCTTGCCTTCCTTCTCTCTTTCCTCTTGTAGAAACTTCCACCAAGTTAGTGCTTGTCCTCTTAGCCTTGATTTGGCTATCTTCACCTTTTGTGCCTCTGTAATCCCATCACATTCAAAGTGATTCTCCATTCCCTCAATCCATTCCATAACCAACTCTGCATCCATTCTCCCTGTGAACATTGGGACACCTTAAAGTGCCTTGCTACTCAATGCCTTCAATGCTTTGAGGAAGGGTTCCTCTGCTAATGGAGGGTCAGGTTCTAGTTATGTGTCCTCTGACAACTGCACTTTCATCTTGCTTGTTGTTTCAGCAACTTCTTCCAATTTTTGCTTCATCTCTTCCATAGCCTCTTCAAGAGGCCTATTCTTCTCTTTCTGCTATGTCAAGTCTCTAGCTAGCTCTGCATTGGTCACCATGGTATTCTCTCCTATGGATTCACTTCCCTCTAACATTTACTAGTTTCAATTCCCAAGCCTTTATTGGCTCTGATACCAATTTGATGGGGAGCCCTATACCTCAAGAGCACTCTTGCTCTTCCCAAGACCTATTCTTTGGTCTTCTTAGGGTATTCCACTCTACCCTACTCAGGGATTTCTCCTAAACCCCTAATGCCTTATAGGTCTCTCCACCAATTTCAAAATATTCACCAACACTCTCAATTCGCACTAGGCTTCCCTAGGCTCCAAACTGACCCAAAGTGTCCTAACCACTCCAGGGGATAGGAAAGGCTATTCTACTATCTCTTTATTGATTTGACACCTCACTGATCCATCTCATTGGATTCTTTCACCATTCTTCCATTGCTTTCTTGAAAAACTCCATTTTAGGCCTTGTAGCCTTTTGCCCCAACTAGGCCTCCTAGAACCCGTTTTCTTGGCTTTTCTAAAAAACGGTCTTAACAACCCCCAAATATTTTTTTGATATTTTTTCTAGTGGTACCCTAGGCTTCAATATTTACCAGGTGCAAGGTCTCCCAAGTGGCCGTTCATATGATTGTCCTCATACCTCCCTAATTTCAAGGGTTTCAAGGGTTTTAGCTCCTTTTCCCAACTTTGAGGGCTTCAATGACCTCCTCAACTCTCCTCCTTGCACACACATGTCTAGAATACATGTGCCCACACTCCCATGCTCTTGATTGGCACAAACCAATCCATTAGCAGCTTTCTTTACTATTGTCCTCTCCAAGCCACTAGCCAGAATGCACTTGCACTCGCCTAGTGCTTGATAGTTTCTTCACTTCCCCTGCAAATAAAGACTCCTAAACCTGTATGTAAATTATTTACACAGTCCATAGATTTATTATAAGTGACCATGAGAGGAAATCCATGAGAATTCAAGTGGGACTCATTATTCACAAAACTGGCCCATACCGACAATGAGTCCAAAAACCCAAAAACTTGCAAAACCTTAACTAGTTGGTATAAATGACTAATATAATGCTAGGTAGAGTAAGTAAATGACACAAATGAAACACTCAAAGCATCAGGCTAGTCCTTTCAATCCATTCTTGACTGGATGAAGGATCAAACACAAAAATGCACTCAAAAGTTGTTGAATTCCAATCACACAAAAATGCTCTCCAAGTCTCAATTCATGAAAATGAACTTCCAACCTAGGTATTAGGGTTTGTATGACCTTATATACCTTTCTCCCACGTGCTAGGACCCTTGGGTCAGACTTAGAACAACATTAATGCTATTTTTCAACTTTTAGGCCAAATTGCCAAGGCAACATTGCCAAAATGCTCAAATTGCCAAGATTTGTCTAGGAACTCATAAAGTTCAAGACTCTAAGCCAAACCTACCCTAACACACTCTCAAAAAAACCTAGGTACTTTATATCATAGTCCTTATTCCCTTGGTGGTTGGCTAGAACCACCTACAAGCCAAAAATCACTAAGATCTTCCAAAAGACCTTAAGGTGCTCCTGCACCATACCCTCTACCCTTAACCCCACCTCCCTCTATCTCTCTCCCACTCCCTCCCTCTCTCTCTCTCTCTCAAATTTCTCCATCCTACCCCCTCTCCCTCTCTTAGGTCTCTCTCTCACTCAATCCCTCTATCTCTCTGCCAACCCTTCCTCCTTCCTTTATCTCTCTCTCAGTATCTCACCCTGGCACCACTCTCTCTCTCGGGGTCTCTCTCTCTGCTCACTCACTCTATCTCGATTCTCTCCCTCCTACCCCTTCTCCCTCTCTTAGGTCTTTCTCCTCACTCCTCCTCCTTTATCTCTCTCCCTCTACCCTTAACCCTAAACCATTAAGAAGCCATCTACCTCTACCCTTAGCTTGTCCATCCCTCTCTGCTCCTCTCCATCTCTCTCTCTCTCTCAAGTCTCTTCATCTACCCCCTCTCCCTCTCTTGGGTCTCTCTCTCCTCCACTCCTCCGTCTCTCTCCTGACTAAACCCTAGAGCCATAACCCTTAGAGCCCTCTGCCCTCTACCCTTAAATTTTGTATTTATCTCTCTCCCTCCATGCCTCTCTCTCTCTCTCTCTCACTCATCCATCTCTCTCCTTAACCCTCTGCCCTTAGCCCCTTCATTTTATCTCTCTCCCCTCCCTACCTCTCTCTCTCTCTCAAGTCTCTCTATCTCTCTCATTCTTCCCCTCATTCTTCCCCCTCGTAATTATATCTACCTCACTCTCCACTTCTTCCCCTCTTTCCCTCTCCCCCCTCCTAATGAACTCTCTCTCTCTCTGCCTCCCCACTTCTTCCCATATTTTCCTCTCCCTCCCCCCTCCTAATGAACTCTCTCTTTGTCTCTCTCTGTCTCTCCACTTCTTCCCCTCTTTCCCTCTCCCCCCCTCCTAATGAACTCTCTCTCTCTCTCTCTCTCTCTCTCTCCCTCCCTCCTAATGAACTCTCTCTTTTCTCTCTCTTTCTCTCCACTTCTTCCCCTCTTTCCCTCTCCTCCCCCTCCTAATGAACTCTCTCTCTCTCTCTCTCATTCTTCCCCTCTCGCTTCGCCCTTCTAATTCTCTCTCCCTCATTCTCCCCTTATCTCTCTCTCTCTTGCCCAACCTCCACCTCCTAATTACCGTTAGGTCTATATATGTACAAATCGAATATCTAATTTGAATCAAATATCCGATTTGAATCAGATATCCAATTTATAGCACTAAAATCCTGCCATTATAGAGCATTATAAAATTGTTTTATTTTAATTTTTTTTCATATCAGATATCAGATCTAGTCAGATATTCGATTTGTGGGCCATACCAAAACCCCATATGGCCCATTTTTTGCATTCCAACAGACCCTACATTCTTTTTGCAGGATTTGTAGGTGAACAATGCGCGGTTTTAGATAGGAAGAGACAAAGTTCAACTTTTTGGAGCATCTTGTACTAAAATTTGTCATAAACAATGATTTTTCAGCATCTTTTATGAGGTATAATGGGGAGCAACAGTCATTGGAAGCATAAATGTAAGAGAAAGCTTACAAAAGAACAAATTGAAGAATATAGACAAAAAGATAAAGAAGATCATAGGAAGAGAAGACAAGGTATGTTAAATATTGGTGAATCTAAGCCCTATGGTCTTTCAAGTGAAGAGGAAATTGAATATGTACAAGGTGAAAAGGTTGAACATGATATTGAAATTGGGAATGAAAATGTTCAAATTGATACTCAAAATGTTCAAGCTAAAAATGTTGGAATTGAAGATGTTGAACATGATATTCAAAGTGGGAATGAAAATATTGAAATTGATAATGAAAATGTTGAAGGTGAAAATGTTGGATTTGAAGATGTTGAATATGATACTGAAATTGGGAATGAAATTATTCAAATTGAAGGTGAAAATGTTGGAATTGAAGATGTTGAACATAATATTGAACTAAGTGTAAATTATGTCTCACTAGATTACATGAGAAATGAAGAACCTTGTGTGGAAGAAAGAGATATTCCAAATTCAAGACCTTCAAGAACCCCTAAATGGTTACTTGAATTTGATGAGAACATTATAAACAATTTTGAAGGAAAGAGGTCAACACGAACTGTTTGGTTGTGGGCTAGAAGACTTTTCAACCAATATTTTAGTGATAAGACATTCACCAAGCAATGCCAAATTTTTGTACAATTGCTAAAGATACAAAAGATGAGACCTTTGCTAGCCAAATTGAAGATTCATGTGAACAAGAAGACTGAAAAAAATTCTATTATTGTCAAAATCCTTTTTAATGCTCTCAAGTCTATTAAAAAAAATAACAAGGAAAGGGATAAGAGAGCTGCTCGAAGAGTCATTACAACCGCCCTAGTAAGTCATCAATTGAAAAAGGCTTGCTTTATGAGACAAACTTGTATTGATTTTGACATAAATCATAAAACTTTGGATAGAGCACTTGCAAGAAGAGAAAGAATAGATGATCCTCTTCAAAATGATACATGGGATTTTTTTGAGAGGCTTCCACGTGTTGATAAGAAGCTAACTGATAATGTAAAGCAGGTAATTCAACAATTTTGGCATGATAACTCTAGAGTATCACCCAATGCAAAGGATGTTTTTAAAGTTAAGAATTGGCAATTTGTACACCACATCCTAAAATTTCTTGAATCAAGCCAAACAATGTTGTTCAATTTTTTATTGAAACACATCCAAATATGGAAATCATAAAGGAATTTTGAAGGTTTGAAGCCATTTTATTGTGTGCCTCTTAAAATTCGTAATACTTGCTGTTGCAAATACCATGTGGAGTTTTCAATGTACCATGAACTATTATGCTATATCCATTCTACTTTGCATACTAATGAAATGTTGTAGGAGTGTGGTGTAATGCATCTTCCAAAATCATCAAGGGATTTGTTAGATCTTTTTTTATGTTCTAGAGATGATTGTTACTTTTTCTATAAAAATGATTGTTTAAATGCAAAGTGCTCACAATGTGGTAGCTTGTCAAAGTTTTTTCAATGTTTTCATGAGAGTTTCGAACATGAATTTGGAAAGAAGCTTGTTGAGAAAAAGAGATATGGGATAGTCAAATATACTTTGCAGAGTGGAGGTGAAGGTTCTAGATGTGAGTTGGTTTCAAAAGAATGCAATGTTGCTGATTTTATTTCAGATTTTAAGGACAATATTTTCTACAAGTATGCAAGGCATAGTCATAGGTCTCAGTGGTTGGATCAACAATTTAGGATGTGTAAGGACTCTTTTCCAATTGGCACTATTATATCAATGGTTGATTTTGCAGAAACTACACATTTGCAACCACAAAACGAGGTGCAATCTCAATATTACAATTCCATTCAGATTGCTATTTTTGTCCACATAACATTTAGACATGCACCTGATAGTACAGAGGAGGATCGAAAGATAATCAGAGAGTATCATTTTTATATGAGTGATGATAGATCTCACTCATCCGAGTATGTCCAACATTATTTCGAGATTTTTTTTGAGTTATTGCAGGAGTATGATATAGCACTGAGCTGGCATCTAATTTTTTTAGATAATTGCATAGGTCAATTCAAGAAAGCTCGTATGTTTTATTGGTTGAGTAGAATGCATGTAGAGAGGGGTATACCTCATATTTGGAGTTTTTTTGAAGCTAGACATGGGAAAGGGGAGCATGATGGAGTAGGTGCATGTGTAAAGAGAGCTCTAGTTAAGGAGCAATTGAATATTTTAGGAGAAAAATTAGGCGATGCACATTCTATAGTTGATTGGTGTAGTTCAGCATTGTCACAAGGAGGGACACTTGATTCAATAGTGCACAGATTCTTTTGGTTCGTTGAGGAGGGTACAGTGGGAGGCAGATTGGATTGTCATACAATCAAAGATTCTTCAAAGATGCAGGAACATGGACCATTTGGACACAAGAGTTGGATTTTTTTTGTTAGAGTTGTATTCAGTGTGAGTGGGATGAATGCAAGTCAAGTGAGTGGGTGGATACATGGGTACCACAGTATCTAACTCCTTTATCTCAAACAGTATCCATGATAAATGACACAATGGAAAGTTCAATTGATTATGACTTGCTTTCAAAACTACTACAACTAGGACATATTTTTGCAATTGTTGCACCGTAGGGGAATGAAGAGAGATAAGACTATTGGTTGGATCGATGTGTGCGGGTAAAGCATAAGGTAACACAACCGATGGAAGATGATGATGGTTTCGTGTATCCTACAGGTTCAGTTGTGGTTGTAGGAACTTGGTTGTGAACATACATGATTAGAAAGAATGGCATACCTACATTTGAAGACTACGAGAAACACAAAACCATTCTCATGTATTCGCACCTTGTTATAGCAACAAATGTTAAGTTGAAGCATCATGCCAGACCAAAGACAAAACAACTATGGACACTTAGTAATGCGGATCATGAAGCAATATTGGATACTCTTAAGCAAAGAGATGACCCTTCAGGCACACTTGAATAGCATTTTCAAGAATGGAAGGTAGAATGCTTATGTTCATTAGTGTTATTTATTTAATACTAATATTTTACATACTATTGCAATGTAGGTGTCTTTAATAGTGATATTTTGTATGCACTTTGCGTTATTTTTGACAAGATTGATCATGGACCTGTTGCAACAATAGCCAAATTTGATCCTTTCGAAGAGGTATGTGATAGATTAGAAAAATATAGATTGGTTATTCTAAGTGTCTTTTATAGTTTGCATCACCAACTCATCATCATTCAGGTTGTTTAGATTAATATAGATATGTTAGTCTAAGCATATTTTCTATTGTGACAATATAGATTTCTCATTTTCCCACTTTTGTGATATTCCTGGCTCGATTGATCATGGAATTGCTCCAATAATAGTTAGCTTTGATCCTTTTGGAGAGGTATGCAACAGATTGCAACAATATAGATTAGCTATTTTAAGCATCTTTTATAGTTTGCATTACCATCTCATCATATTTTGTGTCATTTAGAATAATATAGATTGGTTATTCTAAGCATCTTTTATAGTTTGCATCACCAATTCATCATCATTCAAGTTGTTTAGATTAATATAGATTTGTTAGTCTAAGCATCTTTTCTATTGTGACAATATAGATTTCTCATTTTCCTACTTTTGTGATATTCCTGTCACGATTGATCATGGACCTACTGCAACAATAGCCAACTTTGATCCTTTCAGAGAGGTATGCAACAGATTACAACAATATAGATTGGTTATTCTAAGCGTCTTTTATAGTTTGCATTACCATCTCATCATATTTTGTGTCATTTAGAATAATATAGATTGGTTCTAAGCTACCTTGATGGTTTTTACAGGTGCTTGTCAGTCCAGAACGTGAACATACTACTATTGTTGAAGACTATGCCTTGAATGCCTCTAATAGGAAAATTTTGTAAAATTTGAATTCTCAAATTGGAAACAATGTAAAACGGTCATAATTGTGTATGGGCATAATCTATATCGAGTGATGTTTTTTGAAATATGGGTCAAATGTCTGGCATTGTATAAAGGGTATGTTTAAAATGTAAAGGGGTATGTATTTTGGAAACTCATAGGTTTTGTAAAGGGGTCTATTTTTGTACTTAATCGAGCTACAACTGAAGGTTTTCTTCTTAGTTCTTTCTTGTCGGTATGCTCGTTTGAACTAGGTTTTGTAATATCTCCCATTTATATATAATAAATTATAGTGGCTTGCAATTTTTTCTCCTCAAATCCAACTTGGGTGCAACTTCATTTTTAGCAACTTTCATGAGGTTTTTAAGGAAATCAATGTTTCCAACCTTTCCACACCCTATAAATTTATCAAACATGTCTATTAGGACCTGCACAAGCTTGATCCAACTTTAAATCTTGCTACCCCTGCGTTTCATTGACATTAGCAAGTTCTAACCACCATTTTTGGTGCAGGAGCACCTACACCACAATATCATTGTGAATCATTTCAATGATTAAAGTGTTAATATTTTGAGTTTTTGTCTTTAATGAGATCTAATAGTCCTTATGGTCATGTATTAGGAGGATTTTTTAGGTATTAGGGTCAAAAAAACATGGAGATCCCAACTTGTCCTAGTTGTTGCTTTGTAGCCTTTGAAGGAAAAATTAGTAAATTTTTTTAGGGACAAGCAATAACAGTGTTTTGAACATGTAATGATGCTATTTCAAGCCATTAAGTGAGGTCTTAGTAAAGTTAGAAGTGGAAAAGTGCAACATTTCATTATGAGTCATATTAATGTGAAAAATGTTTGTATTTTGGCCTTCAACGGTCATTAAGGTTTCAAAAGTCAATTAATATTGGTGGTTAAAGGCATTGGGAGTTGGATTACAAGGCATAGAAATTTACTTAAGGCCTTCAAGGGCTCAAGATAGGTTTGGTTGAAGGAGTTTTTTTCTTTGAATGAATAAAGTTTCAATTGCTCAGTTCATATTTTACTGTTTTTCTTGTGTTTTATGCCTATGCACAAGCCATTCAAGCATTTTTGTATCAAAAATTTATGTAGAAACATTATTAAATGTCTTGAATTTATTTTGACCTCTTAATAGAGGGTTTCTTTATTCATTTTGTGCCTCAAAACTCAGACTTTCTTTAGATGGGTTCCTGAATAGGGGAATAAGAGTTTTGCAATTTTAATGGCTTGAATCGCATCCCACCTACTGTGTGCCAATGTGAACTGGTGGGATGAGTTGGTAGGGATTAGGAAATGATATTTCAAGAGTGGAAGACATGGAGATCTAGGTTTTGAAATAAAATAAAGAGTTAAAGGTCTAAAAATGGTGGTTTTTTTCACTTGAAATAGAGTTTTTACCCTAGGGTTTGCAAAAATCTCTGAGATACCAGAAGTTTCTTTGTTTTCTAAGCATATTGGGGCCTAAATAAAGGTGTCTAAGGTGGTGGAAGATTCTGAAAGGTTGTGGAAGTGCTACATCTAATAAACCCTCGAGAATTATACTAAAAATAAGGGTTTTCTGATTTGATGGTTATAGGTCCGTACAAATGGAATCCAATTGTAGAATCTTTGTTTTCTTGGAAATTTATTTGCTGCCTTAAGGTTTTAGGGGTCTGTGTGGTGCTTGAAGGTATGTTGCTTTGCATTTTTGGGCTAATTGAGTAGCCTGTTCAAGGGTGAATGTATAGGAAGTCAATGTTGGCCCAAAGGAGTCTATGTTGTTTCTCATAAATGTTGTGTAACTTGGATATGGGTGTTTGAATCAGTCATGTGTTGGTCTAGTGTTTTGGAAAATTGTGGAGTAATTGGACAAAAACTAGTTTATCACTATTACAAGGGTTTAAGGGGGTTAAAGAGGGAAATGTGTATTTAGTTGCTTGTCAAGTTTTAAGGGAGTTTGGGACTGTCCAAAGAGGTCAGAATAATCTTGTTAGATGCCTCAAATAGGTAGGTTGCAAAGAGTTTGTGATTGTGCCCTTGTGTCTGCATCAATTTTTCACCTAATTTCACTCGGTCCAATGTAGCTAAGAGTGATTCAATGTATTTGGTTGCAAAGGAGGACCATCCCTAGTGTAAACGTACCCATCCAGACATGTTGGAATAGTCCGTTTGGTCGTACGAGTTGCAGAATGAAAGTTGCACCACTTTGCAACTTTACAGTGCTTGCATTTGTTAACTTTTCCCTCCACTGAAAAGTCATCGCCACAAGAAAATGCCTCTGAGATAGCAAAAAATGAGAGAGGTTTTTTTAGATGGTCCCAACACGATCCCATAGTCTTAGATAGAGAGTTTGTAAGCATCACGGTCTCTGAGAAATAGCCCTTCAAAGATTGCTACCTTTTAGCACTTTGGACTTTTAAGGGAAATCGCCAGTCCAATGTAATTCAGAGTGATTTGGCGTATTTGGGTGCAAGAGAGAACCATCCCTAGCTTAAACGTACCCATCTAGACATGTTGGAACAGTCTGTTTGGTCGACGATTGCGGAATGAAATTTGCACCACTTTGCAACTTTACAATGCTTGCATCTGGCAACTTTTCCCTCCACTGAAAAGTCATCACCAGGAAATGCCTCTGAGATAGAAAAAACTGAGAGAGGTTTTTTTAGATGGTCTAAACAAAATCCCATAGCCTTGAACAGAGAGTTTTAAGCCTCACGGTCTCGAGAAATAGCCCTTCAAAGATTGCTTTTAGCACTTTGACCTTAAGGAAATCGCCAGTCAATTTAGCTCTCGGGAGATTCGCATTTGAGTGCAAGAGAGAACCATCCCTAGCGTAAATGTACCCATTCGCGTGTTGGGATAGTCTGTTTGGTCGTACGAGTTGTGGAATGAAAGTTGCACCACTTTGCAACTTTACACTGCTTGCATCTGGCAACTTTTCCCTCCACTGAAAAGTCATCACCACAGGAAAATGCCTCTAAGATAGAAAAAACTGAGAAAGGTTTTTGTAGATGGTCCCAACATGATCCCATATCCTTTGACAGAGAGTATAAGTATCACGGTCTCCGAGAAATAGCCCTTCAAAGATTGCTTCCTTTTTAGCACTTTGGACTTTAAGGGAAATCGCCGTCCAATGTAGCTAGGGTGATTCAACGATTTGGGTGCAAGAGAGGACCATACCTAGCATAAACGTACCATCCGGACATGTTGGAATAGTCCGCTTGGTCGTACAAGTTGGTAGAATGAAAGTTACCCACTTTGCAACTTTACATTGCTTTCAGACAACTTTTCCCTCCACTGAAAAGTCATTAGCATAGGAAAACGTCTCCGAGATAGCAAAAACTAAGAGAGGTTTTTTTAGATGGTCCCAACATGATCCCATAGCCTCAAATGAAGATTTTGTAAGCATCACAGTCTCTGAGAAATATACCTTCAAAGATTGCTGCCTTTTAGCACTTTGGACTCTTAGGGAAATTGTGGTCCAATGTAGCTTGGAGTGATTTGCGTATTTGGGTGTGCAAGAGAGGACCATCCAGCATAAAAGTACCCACCCAGACATGTTGGACAATCTTGGTTGTGCACGAAGTGTAGAACTTTGCAACTTTACACTGTTGCATCTCGACAATTTTCCCTCTGAAAAGTCATCACCACAGAAAATGCCTCCAGATAGAAAAACTGAGAGAGGTTTTATGGATGGTCCCAACATGATCACATAGCCTCAGATAAAGAGTTTTAAGCATCACGCCTCTGATAAATATCCCTTCAAAGATTGTTTTTTTAGCACTTTGGACTCTTAAGGGAAATCATTGGTCCAATGTAGCTCTGGAGTGGTTCGTGTATTTGGGTGCAAGAGAGGACCATCCCTAGTGTAAACATACCCATCAGATGTGCTAGAACAGTCCATTTGGTTGTACGAAGTTGTAGAATGAAAGTTGCACCACTTTGCAACTTTACACTGCATCGCAACTTTTCCCTCCACCGAAAAGTCATCACCATAGGAAAACGCCTCCAAGATAGCAAAAACCGAGAGAGGTTTTTGTAGATGGTCCCAACAATCCCATAGCCTTAGATAGAGATTGTAAGCATCACGGTCTTTGAGAAATATCCCTTCAAATATTTCTACCTTTTTAGCACTTTGGACTCTTTAAGGGAAACTAGTGGGCAACATAGTTAACTTCTTCACAAACTTGGTTTGAAGTAATTTCATCCTTTTTGTGCATTTAAAATGGATTTTAAGCCTTCCACTCTATAAGTGACCTCTAAATAACTTCAAACACCTTAACTACCTCATTCTTATTCATTTTTTTTGCAAACAAGCTTTTTCATTCCAAGAGGCTGAGCTTTCATTTTTGCTTGTTGGATTGAATGCGGACCGTGACACAACTTTCTTTTCTCAAAAATTGTTCAACATCATTGAACTAAGAATTTATCACACATCTACAGAGAAACAAAGGAGTACTACAAACTAAAACACATTACACTTCGGTTCTCACTAACTTGATGTACTCTTCAACATCTCTCTTCTCTAAAAGCGACCTCTAAATCACTTCAAACATCTTAACTACCCTAAAAGAGACCCTAAAAGTGACCTCTAAATCACTTCAAACACCTTAAATACCTCATTCTTATTTATTTATTTTGAAAACAAGCATTTTCATTCCAAGAGGCTGAGCTTTCATTTTTTCTTTCAAAGAAAAATCTTCATATGCCACTATTACACTGCACAGGTAAATGAGGTTTATTATTGTGGACCTATATTAAGCTACCACTCTCAAGACCAATGTAACAATGATGCAAAATAACTTTTGAGACTACAAGAAGACATATGATAACTCTTGAGTGTACTAAAATAATTCTTATGATTTTGAAGAATGCTGATAACTCTACTCAGTTGTCTTATTTTTTCAATATCATACAAATTGAACCCTGGAATCAATAGAATTTGTATATCAAGCTACCAAAATTCAAGTTTCAATGATGAATATTTATCATGCATGTTTTAAATGACATTCAAGTTTATGGTGGTTTTTTTGTTATATGATGTTATGTGACATTCTAATCGTAATTCATGCTTCTAGGCTGCACATCTATATATATATATATTATTTTTATGTGTTTTCTCCATTGTTCGGCCCCTACACCACAAGTAAATGTTGCATAGCGTGTGGAATGAGGGGGCAATAGGCCTGAGATCCCTTTAAAGTTTGTTTGAGTGCATTTAAAATGAACTTTTAAGCCTTGCACCCTAAAAGTGACCTCTAAATAACTTCAAACACCTTAACTACCTCATTCTTATTCATTTGTTTTGCAAACAATAATTTTCATTCCAAGAGGCCGAGCTTTCATTTTTGCTTGTTGGATTGAATGTGGACCATGACACAACTTTCTTTTTTCAAAAATTGTTCAGCATCATTGAACTAAGAATTTATCACACTTCTGTAGAGAAACAGAGGAGTACTACAAACTAAAACACATTACACTTCGGTTCTCACTGACTTGATGTACTCTCCAACATCTCTCTTATCTCATGTGGAGAGTTAGAATTGCTTGGCCATGCCTTTGTATCATTAGGGAAGTTTTTCTCTTTTTGACAATGTCAAAAGCATGGCTGCATATAGATTAGGAAAAAGACCTTTGCTTTTAGATTAGCAATGCATGGAAGATTCAAAAAGTATCCTTGATATTACAAAAAGGTATGTGTTTATACACTTCAAATGTGCAATCACTCTCAAGAACAATGTAACAATGATACAAAATAACATTTGAGACTACAAGAAGACGTCAAAATGGCTAGTGTAATAAAATAATTCTTATGATTTTTGAAGAATGTTGATAACTCTACTCAGTTGGCTTCTTTTTTCAATGTCATACAAATTGAATCCTGGCATCAATTGACTCTGTATATCAAGCTACCACAATTCAAGTTTCAACAATGAATATTTATAGTTTCAAGGGGGCAGCAGGCCTGAGACCCCTTTAAAGTTTGTTTGAGTGCTTTCTTTTCATTTTTTGTGAGTTTTTTGCCAAGTTTCCTCAAAGAAATGTGGTCTCATAGAATTCCATGACAAGATAATGCAATTGATAGTTGCTCCTAGTTATTAGTTATGTAATGTGAAGTAATTGCATAACTGGTTAGGTTGACTTTGTAAAAACTATATTGTTATTGAATTTTTTTTATCTATCAGCATCTAGTTGTTACTTATGCAATGTGAAGTAATGCTTTGAGTTTGAAAGATGTGCAATGTAATGCAATAAAAAATATGAATATAAACTACATAATATTTAACCATTGCTCACTTGATTAAATTTTCAAAGAGTTTAATCATGCACATGAGGAGAAAATTAAATGTTGATTGTAAACTTCTATATATCAAATTATCCAATAATCAAGTGTATTTTCATATACAAAAATGGCATCAATGCTAACTCAAACAATTTTTTACAATATGTGGCATATGCCATCTCGGTATCTATTCAAAATTTACATGCCAAAATGTCTATCTCATCCTAAACTACTGTGGATCATCAAAATGGAGCCTCTTTGAAGCACTCGTTGGGTCTGAAGGTAGCTGCACAAGAAAAATTCAAACCACAGTTGAGATTAGTTATACTAAATAATTTAAAATCGAATAATTAACATAAAAATCAATATACATTGAATTATAATTGAACTCTAAAATTGAAATCTTGATTACCTGAATTATACGTCTCTTCGAAGGGTCATGAGTCCTAGAATATACCCCTCTCAAAGAACCAACCAAACCAAATTTTGTAACGTCAATCTATATATGTGAAAAAAAACATAAAATTGATCCAAGTTAGCATATAATTGTTGGTAATAAGAACATATTTACCAAGCACAAAATAAAATAAACAAATACCTCTTTAAGTTGATCTTTTTCTGTATCTCCTTTAGGTGTTTTGACACCTCCTCCTTGAGGTGTTTCAACACCTCCTCCTTCAGGTGTTTGAATACCTAATCCTTCAGGTGTTGTGACACTTATCAACAATGATGTATAGCTCACAACCGCCTATACATAAAAATGACAAGTACATATGAAACTACAAATCTATGTCAATGTATGCATAATCAATAAAAGATCTTATAAATCTTAATTCAATCAAATTTGAGTTCAATTACCTTTCCCTTATCTAACATTGTGCCTCCATAGTTTGGAGAGCGTCACACCTCATTCGCACTAGGTGTTTCCTACAAGAAGAGAATAAGATAAACATATAAGTTAATATATAATTTCATTAATGACAATTCAAATGACAAGCAAGTATACAGTAAAAAAATGTAAATGAGTGAGTGTGAAAATACATACTATGTGCATGTCGAGGCCAAATGAAATGGCCCTAAGGGTGCTATCAGTCACCCGTGTGAGCTCCTCCTCAGACATTAACTATTAAATAGACCATGTAAATAAATATTAGTACTTGATACTATCTCTTATTAATATTCATTTTTAAAAAAATGCAAGTTATGAATTTACACCTTAAATGTTACCTGTGTAACTATTCCAATGTCCACCTCTCTAGTAGGAGAGGACTTTGTAGGGTGTGCTCCACTCCTCTGTGTGTGATTTGCTATAATATCCACATCCTAGATGTCATAATCAGAAGTGTCTAATGGATGCTTAGCAGGCTGTACAATAGGACCCAAGCATATCTGCTGGAACGTATTGCAAATATGTGGCACACAAATATGTGGACCTGAGGAGGATGATGCAACAACACTGGATCCATTGCCAACATCACTAGAATGTGGTTGAGCTAGTGAAGAAGCATGGGAAACTAAAAGACCACTCAAAGAGTGAATGGCCTAGATAGTTTGTGTGGCTGCATCCTCCGTAATATCTAGATGTTGTACTGGAGGTGGCAGAGGAAGGGGAGGATGGGGAACATGTGGGCGCCTGACTAATCTAGCTACCCCTGGCCTATCCTGGGGCATACCTCCACCAACGCCCTGGAAGTGTTTAATGTCAAAGTAATTGACATGATGCCCTAACAAAAACTCAACATATAATTTTTTAATAAAGTAAAAAGGTACATCAAGATTATTGTTGGGTGGTTTATCAAAAACCATACACCAACGATCCCAAAAGTTATCTACTATGCCCCTATGCGTGCACCATTTTATAGAAAGTTTTGGTTTGTTAACATTACCTGGAAAACCAGTGCTGGGGCTAATAAATAAAGAGGCTATTTGGGCTTTTGTTATCTGGAGATTTTTCACATCATCATAAGACAATCCACATGCATAATATTCCCTCATTGTTTCTCACCATGAATGAAAGGCATTATGTTGGGTGGAGAGGGTTTCTACATTTGTAATTATTCCTGTCAATGTGGTTGGCATACGGGATAATTGAGGGATTTTCTTATAAACATCACAAATGCCCCTCAATTGCTCCATTTTTTCACGAATTAAGTCTTCAATTGATGGCTGCGGAGGTGGTGGAGCATTTGGCATTTCTACATTTTGATTCTCAGCTGGTGAATTTTCATTCTCAACCGGTGGAATTTGTGCATTCTCATTCTTAACAAACATAATGATTGATTAAAGTTAAAAAATAATTAATCTAATTAAACTTAGACAATTTATAAATGAAAATATTATAAAAATACCCTAGTTTTTTAAAAAAATCCAAAAAAAACACTACTTTTTAACAAAAATCTATAAAATTCTCTAATTTTTAATACAAATACATAAGAAACACTATTTTTAAATCAAAATCCATAAAAAATATTCTTTTTTTTATGAAAATCCATTCTAAACTCAATTGTTTCATAAAAATTCAATCAAAAACCCTATTTTGAAAAAAAACCACCAAAAAATTCATTTTTTTATCAAAATCCATTCTAAACTCAATATTTTCATAAAAATTCAATCAAAAACCCTATTTTGAAAATAAATCCACAAAAAAACATTCATTTTTTTAATCAAAATCCATTCTAAACTGGATTTTTTCATAAAAATTCAATCAAAAACCCTATTTTGAAAAAAAATCCACAAAAAACTAATTGAAATTATCCAAATCTAATTCAAAATTGAATCAAAGCAAATAAAAATCTAAAATGTTACCTTTTCAAATCGGATATTGATGAAATCGGATATCCGTTACGTGAAGAACCTCCTCACTGTGTGCCCGCGGGTTGTTGACTATCAAATGATTTTAAAATAGACACAAATTTGTATATATATACTTTTTACAAATCAGATATCCGATATGGAAAAATAGGATTGGTGTTTGCTTTGGTGGTGTGTACTGACACCCAAGCCTAAAAAAAGTGAACACGGTATTTTCGCATTTTTGGGTCAATGAAAGACGTGTTTTTTTTCCCATTACCGCTTTTTGGCCCACCATGATCTTGCACATACCCTGCTTTAGAATAGGATTTGATATGCTTTTAAATTTCATTGTGTTCTTCATTTCATATTCTATCTCTTTTTCTATTCAAATGGATTTCTTGAGGAATCCTTGTTCTTGCTTGCATTTCATCTTCTAATGTGTTTGCTCATGTTGTTTTGTAGGTATTGGGATTGGGGTTCGCACATTTGGCGC
This sequence comes from Sequoia sempervirens, assembly GCA_007258455.2. Classification (NCBI taxonomy): domain Eukaryota; kingdom Viridiplantae; phylum Streptophyta; class Pinopsida; order Cupressales; family Cupressaceae; genus Sequoia; species Sequoia sempervirens. The sequence goes on along the minus strand of VDFB02257970.1, from coordinate 112,170 downwards.
TAGGAGGGAAATCTCACCTTTCAATCATATTTTTTAATCAAAATCACACGTTTTTCTTTGTTTATAGGTTCAGCGTCTCTGTTTAGCACCAATGGTTCTCCATCGTGGCTATACAGGACCACTGGAAATTCAAACTCCGATGCTGAAGTCTTCCCGCCCAAGATTTTAAATTTCAAACAACACCGCTTGACCAATCAGACTTGCGGGAATTTTCAAAAAAAATCAAACAGCCCCGCTAGGCAAAAGGGTGATGCATTCACGCTCACTAGCTTGACTGCAAAGCGAAGCTGACTAGCAAGTGGTAGCACCGCTGGAGAAATCAAACTGTGACGCCTTCATGGATTGCACCGCCAGAGGGGAGTATGAAGTGAAATTTAATTTTCAGCATGTGCTTTTTTTCAAATTTTTCTTCTTCTATTTGTTTTTTATCTTTTTGACCTCTGTTTTGCAGCATAGAACTGATTTTTCTTGTAGGTTGAATCGATTAAAGACGAAAAGGAAGAGAGGCATGATGAGTTCATTTCACGAAAACAAGTGTTTTTTTAACACTATTTGAGGATTCATTAGTCCTCTTAAGGAAAATTTGTCATCTCTTTTAGGCTTAGGATCCACTAATTTCGTTTGGGCTTTAAAAAAAACTTTTCAATTTTTTCTACAAAAGGGCTTAAAATGAACATTAGGAATCCAATCTACTAAAGTTTGTTTTGGGATTAAAAATTGAACAAGGCAATTTGTCACACTTACTTTGGTGTTTTTAAAATGAACTCACAATTTCTTTGAAATGGTAAAATGAACATGTGTAACCTTGTTTTTGTGAGTACTTAAACTAACATCATCGAAAAGGACGTATGCACTTCTCTCGTACTTTATAGCGATCTTGAGAATCAAAAGGCTTTTTTTATGGTCTTAGGTTGAGATAAAGTAATCACCTCCACACTTCATTTTGGGTTTAAAATTGAACAAAACATTGTACAAGTGTGAGTAGAGCATTATTGCGTACACTCTCTCTCTTTGTGTTGCGAAAAAAGATTGATCGAGTCATGGATATTGGCTTTATTCACTTTTGTTTATCTTAGAGGGCCTACCTTGGGGAAAAAGTACTCACCCAAGGGAACGACTCAACCGGTAACACTCTAAAGCCAAGAGTATTTCCAACCAGGATATAAATGTGGGTATTGGAATAAACGCCAATATCACGCAGTTGGCTCCGATGAGATGGATCTAAAAAGGGACTCTTGTTGTATGGGTCAATCTCCACAAACGAAAAGTCCTAATTAAAACCCATGTTTTAGAATTGCCAAAATCCTTGATCTATTTGTTGGTGCAAGAACGGTTGTTCTAAAGCTGCCCCACACTTTTACGGTATTTTAGTAGAAATGGAAAGCATTCCATGGGAGTTTCATGGGTGTTGATGCTTGGATACCCAGTATAAATGAGTGTCGTGGAGGGGAGCCAGTGGGCTCAAGCATCTAACCATTCGCTAAAGATAAGCGTAGCTAGAATTGTCCAAGTGGGGACTTGATTCATGTGTTATTGCTTGCCCTTGGGATTCTATCCTTAGAGGTTTCTAAACACTTGGATTGCATCTCAATTTGTCTACTAAAGTTAAACGATAGGTAAACCTTGCCTTGAATTCATCAAATTTCCACATAACATACTTTATGGGATTCAAATAAATTAAGACATTGGACATCTAGTTTGGAAAAACTAATCAAAAGAAGTGTTTGTGGTAAAATAAAGTCACTAAGAAAAGATAACAAAATGGAATCTCACATGTGTTGAAACCTCATGATTTCCAAGAAAGTTAAAATCCCAAGACAAAAGTCCTTGAGTAAAAGTTCAAAATCCTAAAATGTATGCTCAAATTGAACCACTCCTTATTTATAAAGGTCCATAGAGGCATTGCATGTTCTTCAATACCGAGGTCTAGGTAAACAAAGTGTCTTTTTTAGGTTCATCCTAGGATCAAAGGAAATCAAAATCTTTTTCATCCATCCTTCAAATATCAAACCAAAAATCATCTCACCATCATCTTTTGAGAAATCTTGAAATTATCCTTCATGCTAGGCTTTTTGGAAAAAATCAAAATCATCAAATCCTTGAGGCAAAATCCTTGAAATCTTTATCAAAATCATCTTTGGCTAGGTATGTGTAGATGCATCCTTTTGCGTATGCTTAGTCAAAATTATCAAACCATCTTGTTTGGCTAGGTATATGAAGATGCATCCTTCTTCATATGCTTGGTTAAATTATCATCTTGTTTGAATAGGTGTGGGTAGATGCATCATTCTCTTACACATATTCAAATTATCATCCTTTGAACAAATCTACCCCTTAGATAATCATCCAACATCGTAGGGTCTATTTGTTCAATCAAAGCAAACCAAAATCAATCAAGTCAAGGGAAAACCAAAAAAATCAAGTCAAAGACAATCCAAGAAAATCAAAATCAAAATCCAAAACATATCCAAAAGTCCTAAAATTCTAGCATTCCCTTCAAGATTTATCAAAAGATAAAACATCCACATCATCCATCTCTTGCATCATCATATCACCTTTTGATCCTTAAGATACCCTAAAAATTTCTCTTTTGTGCTTAAAATAAGATCAATCCAAAGAATTAGAGATTCATCTCCCATATTCTTGAAAATTGATCTTTATTTTATGGTTCAAACTAGATCTCAATACAAGAAGAACATGGAAGCTGACAAAGAAACACCCGCTTCAAGTGACCTAAGCCAAACAAATGCAAAAATGAATCCTTTCGAATCAAGCAATCCTTTGACTATCTCATCATCAAAAAATCCACAAGAGTAAATTAAAAAAGAAGATCTTACCTTTGGGATGTCGCATGAAGAAATAACCAGAATGCTCCAAAATCCAGAGAACCATAAGATCATCAACATCATGATGAGGCTTAACCCTTCACTATACATGCTCGAACTAGCAAAAAAGGGGCCAAATTATCTTCTGATTTTGACGTGAGCTCTATAGTGGAACCATCATTGGAGATCATGCCTATAACTTCATCCACACTTCCCATATCATCCACACCCCCATCCCAAAGCATCACTCAAAACATTCCACAAATCGTATCTTTTGCTCCAACCCAACCCAATGTTAATAAGGGAAATGCATTTCTTAATGCTATTCAAACACAACCCCTTGTTAATAATCAAGACTTGGATGCAAACACCATTTTGGAACAAATCATACCCAAAAATCCATTATATAAGTATGTCCCTCTCACTTTCCATAATCCTAATGATCCATCATTGGTGCAGGAGCACCTAGGAAACACTAGACAATTAGGAAATCTAGGATGATTTTTTGTTTTTTTGATGTGTTACCATGAAGGTCATGTTGACCATTTAGATAGAGTTAGAGGTTTAAGAGTATGTTTTTCTTAGTAGTGATCAGTAGGTTAAGGAGTGGAAAGGGTGGATGAGTTTATAGCCATGAGTTTAAAAATTCATAATACTAGGAATTGGCAACAAGTGCAAAATGGTGTATTTTGCAACTTTTCCACTATGGAACTGACATGTCTGACCAAGGGGAGGCATAACTATTTTGGTTGACCTATATAGGGTGTGCCTTGACCTGAGAGCAGGGTTAGAAAGCATTGGTATTGTGGTGAAATTTTGTGAATCGAAGGAAAAATAGTTTTTGTGTGAATTTACTAATTTTTGCTTCAAAGAAGAGCTTTAATGGATTGAAATTGTTACTGTGTTTATGTAAGATGTAATTTAGTAATCTCTCAAGCATTGTGTGCCATTTATTATCTTTCTTTATTCAATTTAATTCGCTGTTTGTAAATAGTTTGTTTTCACCCTGCTGCTGGTTTGAACTAGACAATTTTGAGAAAATGGAGATTTAGTTCACTTTCCCACTGTACAAATTGTACGGCCCTTTGGGAATAGTGACTAGACTCCATGTGTGTAAATATGGTAGGATTTAGGGTTTGTGTGAGCACAAGAGCTATTGGAAAAGTCTTGCCCTAGGCGAGCCAGGAAGGTGCCCGACTAGGAAGACTTGAGTGCATAGCACATAAATTGCAGGGGTGATTAATTCTTGTTGAATTTCCTTTTGGAGAAGGAAGATGTGAGTCTTGTCAAGACTTGGTAATCAAGAGGAAACTCCATCAGTCCATCTGGTGTGAGGAATACTTAGCAGTTTGAGAGCAGCCAAGAAATGGCTTAAAAAGACCTAATTATTGACAAATTATGGTTTAGGCCTGTGTACGGTCAGTTAAGGGTTAATACCTTTAAAATATTCAAATGGTAGGCATAAGGACCAAGAAGCCAAAGGAAAGATTCTGAGTTCTTTGGGAAAGTTAGGAGAGACAACCTATTTTCTCGGAAGTGGAGACCTAATTGGGGCTCCTAGGCTAGTAGCCTTTTTAACCCTAAATGAGGGTTTGGTGGAAGTGATGACAAGATGGAGTTAGGAGGATCTTTCAGAGCCATGATGGGATGGAAAGTACCTGTTAGAAACCTCTCCACACCCCTGCAAAGCTGAGTTCAAGGTTTGGAGTAGAATAGCCTTTAGGGTGGATTAAGGGCTAAAGAAGAGTTGGAGACATTGCACCAAGATTGACTTGGTAGGTAGAATTGTGATGGTAGTGGGGTTGGAAAATTGAACCAGGGGAACCTAACCAAGAAGAAAGTCCTATAGGTTAAGGTGGCGAAGTAAGACACCAAGGAGGTCTTGCAAGCAAGACCTGGAGCAGGAATCAATGAGTGATTCCTCCAACCCCTCCCTATCAATCATCATCATCCTTCCACCCAACACCTCAAACCTCTCTCCTCACAAATTCACAAGAAGAGGGTGACATGTTCGGGCCTGGGGGCATTTTCGACACCACTTCATTTTATCAAGAACTCACACCCCTCACATTTTCACCTCTTCCACCATTACCACCATTATCCACACCTCTACTTGGCTTGGGACTCCCACCTTTACCAAATATCAATAAAAATCAAACCAACATCCCAAAAACCAATCAAAGCATCATGCCAAACTCTCAAAACTTGTCATCAATATCACAACAACAAATGACAAGTACACAAGCAATCACAACATCATTGACCACCCCCCTAACATCTCAAAGCATGGGCTCTCAAGGACCAACCACATCAATAGCACCATTCACCACTCAAACCACCAACACGACATCACCACTTACCACCACCACCCCCACTACCACCCCCACCTCCACCAAACTCCAATTTATCAAGCCAATATAGCATGGAATTGCAAGCCGCTCAACAAGTTGCTTACCAAAAGGCATTCTTGCAAGTGCAAAAGCATAAACCCACAAAAATGGCTTCCCAACAAGCCGTACAAGTAGCACAAAATACTCAAGCTGCCCAAATTGCACAACAAGCGCAACAAGCCACACAATCCCAAGCCTTATTGCAACAATAACAACAACAAGAAGCCGCTCAAGCTACACAAGCTGCTCAAGCAGCCCAAGCCACATTACAAGCACAAAAAGCTGCCCAAGCCCAAATTTTATTGCAACAAAAAGTGGCAAAAGCCCAAGCTCAAGCACAAGTGCATGCCCAATATCAAGCACAACAAGCACAAGCACAAGCACTTTTCTTGCACAAAAACAAGCAACACAACTACAAGCATATCAACAAGTAATAAAACAATATCAAGAGCAGCAAGAAGCAGCCCAATTAGCAGCCCAACAACAAGCACAACAACAACCTCAACAACAGGCAATCCTAGCACAACAACAACAAGTACAACAACAAGCAATCCTAGCACAATAACAACAAGATCAACAACAAGCGTTGTTTATACAACAACAAGTGCAAGCATACCTGGCTCAACAAAATGTGCAAATACCATCAAATAACACACCAACCAACCCACCCATCCAACCCACAATTGAAACACCCTAGAACACCTTCATTCCACCCTCTGATCTAAAAAATGACGTAATGACACAAACCAGGTTGCTCTTGCAACAAGTGCTCGATCTTCAATCAAGGCGAACCACAAAAACACCAAGCAACTTGTGTCCCTATCCATTTGACAGGAGCCTTGTGATGAAACCATTACCGAAGGGATTTGAGATCCCCAAGTTTGACAAGTATCATGGGATGAGAAACCTTGAAGATCACATCAGGGAATTCTAGGTTCATTGCATGGAACTCACATAAAATGGTACCTATCTGATGTGGCTATTTCCTAGGAGTTTGGATGGCCATACTATGGAATGGTTCTCTCACCTACCTACATGCATCAAAAATTCCAAGAAATTATAGATGCATTCATTAAAAACTACGCATGCAATATTGCAATGGATGTCAGTCTAGACGAACTCTCAGCTTTGAAACAAGGTAAGAGTGAGTCATTCGCTTCATTCCTACAACGATGGCAATCCAAGGCCAATCAGAGAAAATGGACCATGCCCAAGGAACAACAAGTTTGCACCATCATATCCAACCTTGATGGCCTCTTGGAATTCCATCTCAAGGTACAAGGGATCACCACATATCACCAGTTGATCTCCAAGGCACTCAGCATCGAATGATCCCTTATGACACAACCCGCGGGATCAACTTCATACCCCAAACAACAAAACAACCGCCCACCCACCAATTACAATGAAAAACCTCACACATGGGAAATAAACAAAAATGTTACCAATGATGGTGTCATCGACGCCAAAGTGGTCATCAGTGCCCCTCACCAAAATACACCTGCACCACAAATCCAAAACCAACACCAAACCAATCATCAAGCAACACAACAACCGAACAAAAATATGGAAATTAACAATGTCAATGATTAAAGGGGACCACCCCAATGGAACAAGAATTACCCCAAGTGAAATTACACCACTCTTGGGGAACCACTTGAAGTCATCATGGAGAAGCTGATAAACGAAAAACTCATTAGGGCACCCACCTATGAGAATTACCAAGAAATGGATTTGAAACCTCCTTGGTATAATGAGAATCAACTCTGTGACTTCCATAAAATCAAAGGGCATACCATGAACAGTTGTATGAGGCTAAAAAAAATAATTCAATATCTCATCAATTAAAGAATTATAAACGTGGAACAACCAATAGGAAACCAAGACCTTAAGATATACATGAATCCGATGCCTAACCATGGAAATAAAGGAAATAATAACACTGATAAGGGGAAAGGAACCCTCACAAATGTGAATCATGTGTATGAAACTATCGTCACCTCCCTAAATGAATACTGTGCTACCATCACCATCAAAGGAGCCCATGTCGATTGTGGAGTCACCACAAGAGGCGACAAAGTTACCATCGCAGGATCATCCTAGCCAAACAGAGTCCTTGCACCTAGATCTATCCCTAATGGATATAACATCCTTGATCAAATCAAAAGAATTCCAATGCAAATATCCATCATGGAGTTACTAAAAATCTCATCTGCTCATAAGAAAATCCTTGAGGAAGCGTTGGCTTCATTCATTGTCCCCACAGATCTTGATGCAGAACAATTCCAAGCTATGGTCGACAATATCATTACCTCAAATCTCTTCACATTCTCCAACCAATATTTTCTTTCCCAACCATCTCATAACCATGTACTCCACTTAGAAGTCTTAGTACAAAAAAAGAGTCAAAAGGGTCTTGGTGGATGGAGGTGCGGGCTTGAATATTTGTTCTCTCAAGCTCATCAAACAATTAAAAGTCTCTGAAGATTCTATCGACAAAGGAAAGGGTATCAGAATAAGAGCATATGATGATTAGGAAAGAGTGTCCCAGGGCACAATCAAAATCCATATTCAAGTAGGGCCATCTATCATGGAAACCACTTGTAAGGTCTTGGACCTCGACTTGCCGTATAACATCCTCCTAGGACGCCCATGGATTCATGCGATGAAAGTAGTAGCATCAACTTTCCATCAATGTGTTAAATTCACACATGAAGGACAAGAAGTTACCATCCATGGAGATCCCAAACCATTCTCCTATTGCAAAATCCTCGAGGAAAAGTACTATAAAATCCCCTAAGTACCAAAAAATGATGAGGGCCCATCTACACCATACATTGATCTCACCACTCTCGCTTCCACTTCCACAACAGAGACACCTTCCACTCCCACCATATCTGACATTAAGGTCATCATCCAAGATAATGGTTGTGGAAAGTACATGATCCCTAAAAATTCTTTTGTGATAGGAGAGTTACCACAATCTCCTAGATCAAGGTGATGTCTACAAATAAGTGAAGCCTCCACATCTCAAACGTCTCCTAAAGACTATCCCAGCTTTACAAGTTGGGGAGATCTTGGCCAAGAAGTGATTGAGGTAGATCCATCTCATATGCTATACCAAGATGAGAGACCAGTAGCTGATTTACCAATGGATCACAAAAATAAGGGTATGCAAATGATGCTCGCAATGGGCTATGAAAAAAATCAAAGACTTGGGAAGAACGACAATGGGCTTATAATACCTATCATTCCAGAGACGTGAATGGGAAATATTGGCCTCAGATGTACCCCTCTGAGTATAACCATACATGGTCGAGGTCCTCCAGTTAGAAAGGTCCAAAATCCTCCTCAGCAAACTGCGGCTGAACTGCGCTTACTAGTATCTACAGGTTGCATCATAGATAACTTCACATGTGATATAACCGACATCTATAGTAGTAGTGATGACGAGGATCCCATGAAAAACTTACCTAGGCTATTTGAGGATACCACTCTCTTCATGATTAGCACCTTATCCTTTGAATCAGACCATCAAAATCATGAAATCTGCCTAGTATACCCCCAACTCATCGACTATGACCAACGAGGATGACCAGTTCTTGATACATTCAAAAACGATGAGGCACTCTCAAAATTTATGGGACTACAAGAAAAAATTATGTATGGGGATCACAAAGCATGGTTCATAATTGAGATAGATACACATTCCTATTATGGGAAAATGATTGAATCCCTCAATCACAAAAGTGAGAAATTAAGAATAATATCTAAGTCTTTGAGTGAAAACCACACTATGGCACTCTCCGACCAGAAAAAAGTAAAAGTAAAGGATGCATCCAATGGTGAAAACCTCTCTGAGGTGTCTGAGGATGGGGGATTCAATCTTCCTTTCAGAGCTCTTCATCAAGAAAAAATAGCAGTTCTAGCAGAAAAATGCAATCCGGTCAATCTAGGAATAGAGGAAACCCCGCACATCACATTCTATGCAGAATCATTACTATCAGAAGAACAAGAGCTCCTAGCAGCCTTCCTAAGAGAGAGACAAATAAAATTCACATGGAGCTATGTTGACATGCCAGGGCTTGATCCAGATATCATGGTTCACCACTTAGCAGTATACCTAGAAGCAAAGCCTGTCAAACAAAAGCTCAGAAAAATGCACCCTCAGATTGCCTTGCTAGTAAAAATGGAACTAAAAAAGCTATTAGATACATGATTCATTCGACTGATAGATTATCCAGAATGGGTGTCAAACCTGGTGCTTGTCTCAAAACCTGATGGAGGCACTAGAATCTGCACAGACTTCAGAGACTTGAACAAAGCATGTCCAAAAGATGATTTCCCGTTGCCCAATATTGACATGATCGTAGACATGATGATAGGACATGAAATGATTTCCTTGATGGATGGTTTCTCAGGTTATAACCAGATAATGATTTCCAAAGAAGACCAACACAAAATGAACTTCACTTGTCCATGGGGGACTTACTATTGGAATATGATGCCATTTGTCTTAAAGAATGCAGGAGCAACATACCAAAGGACCATGACCTTAATCTTCCATGACATGATCCATAAGACTCTCAAAGATTATGTTGATGACATTCTAGACAAATCCAAAAAGAGAAAGGATCACATAGCAACCTTAAGTGCCATTTTTGACAGGCTAGAGCAGTACAAGGTTAGATTAAACCCAAAGAAGTGCGTCTTCACTGTACAATTAGAAATATTTCTAGGATACATAGTATCAATGAGAGGTATTGAGGTAGATCCAGCAAAAGTAAAAGAAATCCTTGAGATGGAGGCACCCAAAACATTAAAGGAACTGACATGTCTCCAAGGTAGGCTTCAATCCATTCAAATATTTATAGCACAGTTGGCAGACAAACAAAACCCATACTCTCACCTACTTCACAAGGGAGTAGCATACAAATGGGAAAAGAAGTGTGAAGAAGCCTTTAATAAAATCAAAGAATATCTACTTACACTGCCAGTCCTAATGCCACTAATCCCAAGAAAACCATTAATTCTCTACATGTCAACAACAACAACAGCCCTTGGAGCTCTCCTAGCTCAACATGACGAAAATGGAACAGAAAGGGCCATCTATTATATAAAAAAAAATGGTTGGGCATGAGCTAAACTACTCATTCATAGAGAAAGCATGCCTAGTAGTAGTGTTTGCATCACATAAATTTAGACATTACATGTCGGCACATAAAATAAAACTCATCACCAAAATCGACCCCCTCAAGTACTTATTGTCAAAGGCAATGCTCACTGGAAGAATGGCCAAATGGGTGATGATACGATCAGAATACAACATTGAATATGTGGAGTAGAAAGCAATAAAAGGCCAAGTCATCACAAATTAGTTTGCAAAAGCACTAATCTATTTAGAGAATCCTCTCATCTCAGAGTTTCCAGACGAATCTATTTTCAATCTCAATGTAGCCGACCACTGGAAACTCTAATTTGATGGCTCATACACGCAAGATGGATCAGGAGCCGATGTCTTCTTTATCACCCTATAAGGGGACTACATACCAAGGTCCTACAAACTGGCATTTCCCTGCACTAATAACATAGTAGAATATGAGGCTTTAACTATAGGTCTCATAATAGCAGTGCAGTGGAACATTATAGCTCTTAGAGTATACATAAACTCTCAATTAATAATAAACCAAGTGAATGATAAGTACCAAACTAAAGAAAATAAGCTCACTCCATACAAGAAATTGGTGGAGACTCTCAAGGAATCCTTCATCGAGATTACATTTGAGCAGATTCCTAGAGCCAACAATAGAGCAACAGATGCCATGGAAACAATGGGATCCTTACTGAACATCCCCCACAACGTTCCAAAATATGAATTCCTGATAGAGTAGCTTCTCGTGCCTGCATTCGAGGTACCAAAATCATAATTTGTGTATGAAATCATTGGTCCTGGTGATCCTTGGTACCATGACATTTATACATACCTTTGAATAGGAGTCATACCTGCCAATTTACCCTCAACCCTAAAATGAACCTTTGTCAAAAAGGCATCCCGATTCGTTATTCTAGGAGATATGCTATATCATAGGAGCATAGAAGGAACCCTATTGCGCTACTTAAACACTAAGAAGGCATTGACCACTCTAGCTGAAGTACATAACGGTATGTGTGGTTCACACTCGAGTTGAATGACCATAGCCAAGAAACTACTAAGGATGGGGTATTATTGGCCTACAATGGAGAGAGAGGCACATGACTATGTCAAAAGGTGTCTACAATGTCAGTAGCATGGGGACCTCATCCATGCTCCAACTCAAGGACTTCATCCCATCATCACACCATGGCCCTTTTCACAGTGGGGACTTGATCTCATTGGAAAAATCACTCCCACTTCATCTAATGGCCATAAATTCATCATAAGCACCATGGAGTACTTTACTAAGTGGTTGGAAGCCATACCCATGACGTATATAACTAGGAAGCAAATATCAAAGTTCATCCTAAACTATCTCATTTGCTACTATGGTGTTCCAAAAGCCATTATCTCAGATAATGGGACACCATTTAAAAATCAGGAGGTCTGTGACTTATGCAAAAAATTCAAAATCCAACATTGCTTCTCTACCCCATACTATCCCCAAGGCAATGGCCAAGCATAAGCCAAAAACAAAACCATTTTGAAAATCCTCAAGAAAACAGTCAATGACGCAAGTCATGACTAGTATCTATAGCTCAATCTCGCCCTTTGGGCCTATGAAATCAACATCCACACACCCATCGACACCACCCCCTTCTCCCTAGTCTATGAATCAGAAGTAGTACTCCCCATTGAGATCAAGCTCCCATCACTCAGGATATCACTGCAAAACCTCATCACAGATGAAGAGTAACGAGTACCAAGATTGAATGAGTTGGAGCTACTGGATGAGTGATGTATAGATGCTTTGAATCATTTGCAAGTCTATTAGAATAGACTCAAGAGGAGCTATAACAAGAAAATCAGAAGCAGGACTTTCTAAGTCAGAGAACTGGTACTAAAGGAGAATCAAAAGAATGTCCCAAATCCAAGTAGCAAAGTAAAATTTGAATCCAATTGGTTGGGACCATTTGTTATCACAACAAGCTACAAGTCAAGGGCATATCAGTTATCAACAACCGAAGGGGAACCTCTACAAGAGCCCATGAATAGCTCCCATCTCAAAAGGTTTTATGCCTAATCTTTCAAGGTATAAAACCAAAAAATAAAAACATCAGAAAAGGTCTTGAAGAAATGGTTACTTTGGAAAAAACCTAGCAAACAGATGTCTTTGTGACAACAAAAAAATCAAAAAAGAAAAATATCCAAAAAAAATAATCAGAAAAAGGATCAAAAACAATAAAGAGAAAAATTGTCCTCTAGTGAAAACCACTTCGGTGGCACTTTGGGCAGGTACCTTGGTGAAAACTTGGCAAACATGCGCCTTGTGTAAATAAGTACTTTCCATCCACCAGGATCTTCATGGCTTGTTCTACAACAGCCATCCATCATGCTTTTCATCATTTATCGCATTCGGATCTCCATCCATCACTCATCCACCTGCATTCGCACCATAGCTTGGTCCTATTTTCGTATCATGATCCCTCCTAGTACTACTCGGCCCATCCTCAAGGTTAGTTTTTCCTGCCTTTATCAGACTAGTCTATTATATCATGTTGGTGGCATGTTATCATCATATTAGATTCGTGTATATTCTTAAGGTCAAAACATAAAAAAAATCCAAAAACATCAAAAAATCACCAAAATCCAAAAACATTCAAAACATATCAATATCCCAAAAATAGGTCAAAAAGTCAGTCAAAAAGTCAAAAACAAAGTTGTCTTGTCAAACTACGGGTCTTTGAGCCTTGAATGTAGGCAAGGTTGATCTTTAATCATCCCCCGAGACACTTAGGTCAGTCCTTTAGAGGTCTATCACAATAAATTGACAATTCATCATGTATATCCTCAAGTGTAAATCAATCAACTCGTCAGTCGAACTACGTGGTATTTGTGTGTATAACGTAGGCAAGGATAATATTTTGATCAGCTGTTGAGGCCCCTAGGATAGGTCTTTAGGTTAGTATTTTGGTCAAAATCTCAAAAAAACCCAAAAACATTCAAAAAATCAAAAAATCAAAACATTTACAAATCTCAAAAAATACCAAAAACAACCTCAAAACATTGCAAAACTCCAAAAACATCCAAATATTTGAAAAAATCCATCTGTCTCATCTCACTTGCACCCACAATAACATCACTCATAATAAACAATCATCACCCTCAACCTTTGGTGAAACAATTGGAAACAAGTCTAGCAGGTTAAAAATGAAAACTCAAAATGTCAAGTCTCAAGTCGAAGTTAGTACATAAACAAGTTGGTCAACTCTTTGTGTTGATAACCTATCACCCAATTGGTCCCATATCAATCATTTGAAAGAACACTTAGGATAAACGAAATGACATGACACCATCCACTAAAATTTCCTACGATGTATCCTTCCTACAATGGGAATTATCTTTTGGCAATAGTTTCGGTTGTTATCCTTAAAAACACATCCCCTTTTGGTTAGCGGTATTGAAGAACATCAACTTGTTTGTTTACTTTATCTTTGTCTTTTGACTTATCTCATTGCACTCATTCCAAGGATTTCTCGATGATATTCAAATAGAGGATTTAGAGAAATAGGAATGGGGCAACAATCATTATCTTTTGTCTGTTGTGCTTGTTGGACGTTTTTGTAATATAACCTTGGTGAATACTTGCTTTGTTAGGTAGGTATGGAGGAAGTTTTGGGAAACTTGTTGACTATTGCATTGATAGGGTATACCTTTCCATGTTTTGGTTCGAGGTGTTTAAAACTTATAAAGTGCATCGTAGCAAGGTTTTCATATGTCAAGTGTGAACAAGAATACTCCTATCTATTTTTCAAGTCAAAGTCCATCACACTAGGTACAACACCATCTTGGTTCTCTATACCTTGATGCATCGTACCACATGTGTTATCAAAAATAAGAAAATTGGCCCTTTGAAAATCCCAACTCCTTGGCAAGTAATCATCATCATTTGCATATTCATCATCTTATGTCTTGTTGAAATGACTTCTTCTCTTTCATCCCTTCTTTCTCATCACACTAACAAGGTACTATGACAGTTCGTCATCATCATCATCATCATCATCATCATCATCATCATCATCATCATCATCGTCATCGATCTTGCATCCACAAATCATTAGCATATTGCATAAACATATCATATAGGAAACATATGCATTTCATTTTCATAATCATACAAACATATTATTATAAGCATTTTCCATAGATAAGCACATCCATTTTTATTACATTGCATCCACTTTTTTTCATCACATTGGATTCATCACATAAACCATCACATAAAATTCATTTGCATAAACATCTCATAACCATTTCACATTGCCACCTACTGCATAATCACACATAATAGGTACAAGAGCATTATAGATAATCCATTGCATATTCACATCACATAAACATCATAAAGTCATCTCCCACATTACATTCATTTTGCATAAAACATCATCATACCACTCTGCATTAACATATAATTTCATATATTACATCACATCACAATAAATGCATCACATACATTACATCTTTAGGATAATATATTTGTTATTCTAAGCATCTTAAAACCATTTCATTTGCATCATCAATACATATGAAATAAAACATGACCATTGCATTTACATTGCATTATATCATCCATTAATCATCCATATTATATAGAGCACCTCATAAATAGAATCACAATCATTTTTTTACATTTCATTGCATAAATCATTCAACACATTATAAGCATAAATAGGAACATAAAATCCATTACATGCAAAGCGTACATCCATCCATAAATTTTTTATAAGCATAATTCACATATTATTTCACATATACACCATATCATTTTGCATATTACATTTCATATCACATATCATCATACATAGATAATCATATAAATAATCATCATCACATCACATAGCATAAAAATCCATTTGCATATCATGAATAAAACAACATAATATAAGATCTAGTCATAATGCATACAACATTAGGAAAGAAATACACATCACATCACATCATAACATCATTGCATAGCATATAGAAATACAACCATCCATAAATGCATAAATAAATGATCACATCACATCATATCAAAATTGTCATCTCATATATATATCATCATCGAGTAACTATCATAGTACAAAATGATCTGATCACTGTCAATGTGTGTCAATAAGTAGAAAAAAGGCTCATCGGGCTATCAAAAAGGAGCCCATAAGGCACAAAAAGTATCATCTCAATCAAAGTCAAAGTCTACCCATCCTATTTGCTGCCCTCGCCCCTATCACTGTGACCCTCTACTAATCTGTGGCTGGCCCATTGTGAGTAGTCTAGGGCCCACTCTGCTCTAGGTATGGTTTGATGGTAGTGCATGCGATAATAATCTACCTCCCAGAAGGCCTCCATGTAAGACCAAATGGACACTATGCTCTGAGAGGAGGAGTTTGCCATGCTCTCTAACTGTTGTCTTTGGACCATCTCTATGGCCGCCTATAGCTCTGCAGCCTACCTCTACAAAACAACCTAGTCTCTCTCGGTCCTGGCCTGATCCCTCTCAGTTGTCATAGTCTAAACTTGGGCCTGCAACTAGGCAATCAATGCATCTTAAGGATCCACCTACCCTGTTGGCTGCCCTACTGGCTGTGCTCATGGAAGTTGTACCTGAGGTTGATCCTTACCCCCAGCTCATGGCGGTGCACGTGCCTGCTCATGCTGCCTAGTTGGCACCTGCTACTGATCCTACATTTGAATGTCGGCCTAACTTGGCTGAACTGGCTGACTTGGCTGACTTGGCTAAGCTGGAGCCCTGGCCGGCTGATCCTGCCATACACTATCTCTTTGTCCTCATCCTCCCCCTCTAACCCTCATCCTCCACCGAGTGGGGACTGCTCTTGGAACTATCAACCATAGGGGAGGCCAGAACCAGTCTCTGTATGCCTGTGTGACGCCTGGGTCCGCAGGCCCCTGATCGTAAACCCAAGGCTAGGCCACCAAATGTCTAAAGTTGTCAACAACCTCTGAAGAAGGAATGTATCAACCCCATGAAGCCTATGACATGGTGTGGGAAAATATGGCCACATAATCATCGTCTGGCTGGTCCTGTGGCTCACAGAACTGTCATTGAACGTGCCCAGGAAGGTACCTCTCCACCATCATGTGCTCTCGCCCCTACATGTAGCGGTCTTGGTGGGCAAAGAAGATCTAATCTACATCATCGGCCCATCCGGGCCGACCAAGGTATGGATGCCATGTAAACACTGTCATCTCATCCAAGACCCTCCTCCAGTAGGGAATCCTGTGCTCGCTCATGTGTGTGAAGGATACACCACCTCTATAACACCATACAAGGGGATCATCAGGCCCCATCGGTACTGCAACAACCCATGGCCAAAAAATAGCAATGTGCTCCCATTCCCATACATGGAGTGTGACACCTACCCTGAGTGCTCTACCATAAAGGTAGACATACTCGTGTAGATCTCTGTATAGTGAAGCAAGAAGAACAAGCCCCCAAGAAAAATGAGTAGGCCTATCACGCATCACCATGCGCTCCCAGCAGAGTCCCCAACTAGGACTAAAGTACCGGCCTTGTCGATCTGGGGCAACGAGACTTGAAATAATGGCCGCAACAACTAAGTGAAAGGGGGAGGTGAGAGAGCCCTATGACGCTCAAGCTTGATCTGACCCTCACAAATGATAACATCCATAATGGAAAAGACTGTGTGACAGGCGTCCTACCAGACATCTATGTCAAAAATAACACGCCAACCATGAATCGGCAATCTCAGGATGCGCCACACGTCCTCCAAGGTGACGGTGGCCTCACCGGTGGGAAGGTGGAAAGACGAGGTCTTGTTGTGCCATCTCTCAATAGACACTGACATCATCCCAAGATGGGTACGCACGGGCACTGTGTAAGTGATGTGCCACAACCCCATGTCTCGTAAACAATCTTGCTCTCTGTCACTGAGGTCTTGCAAGTAACCAAAGAGATCACGCGACCTGTGTTCTCAGGAATAGAGCTCCCTAGCCATGTCCTGCATCAAGAAGAGTCATCATGTTAAATTTTTTGAAAAGTTTCATGCCGAGCATCCAAAAAGTTACTCCAACATCGCTATCTGTGAAGGCGTCGCAGTTTGATTTTTATCAAACTATGACACTGGGGCACAAAATGCCAAAAGTGCACTGTCGCGGTGCACTTTCCTTCCAAGCGACAGTTTGAAAAGATTCATGTCAATAAAGCATTGTCGCGTCGCACTTTGGAAATTACCTCGCAGGCCATGACCTCAGTGTTGGAGTTTGGAGTTTATTTCCAAACTCCAAACTCCACCGCCACGATGTAATTTGACACCGAGCGGTGTTGTTTGATTTTTGAGCGGTGCTATATAGCGCCACTGTAGAATGACTAACCTTAAAAGCAATAAATGAACGTGAAAAATGAGAAATAAAGCTCAAGTAAGGATCACTTACTGGTGCCCCAATGTCGGGTGGCCGCTGGTATGTCCAGACTTGGTCGAAAATGTGCATCAGGAGCTGTTGTTGTGCCATATTGTCAGGAGGTTAGAGCTGAAATCTCAAGGTTGCTAGATGGTTGTGTGTGAAAATGAATTGAAAGTGACACCTCAGAGCCTTTTTAAGCTTGAAAATTAGGGTTTTTTCACCTTGATTGGCTATCCTGCTAGGGTTTTGGACCCTTGAACTAGTTTTTGTCTAGTTGAGGCCTGTTTTACATTGTTTTATTGCATTTAGACATGTTTTTGGCCTCCTGGAGTCTTTTTGGACTTGTTAGGCACCTTGTCCTCTTTTTTCGTGAGATCACCCAAAAATCAAAATTTTCGTCCAATCTCTCAAGGGGACAATATATTGGCATGTTTTCTCTTGCCGAGCGGTAGTGGGGCAAGATTTTCAAAAACAAAATTTTTGACTTTGATCGAGATCGTTTATTCTTTGAACCAACGCAACAAGTGCATTGCTTCAAAGAGGGGAAAAATTTAGATACGTAAGATGTACTGATTGACATTATGCATTTGATGCTGACCACTAACATCGTTTCATCTTGAATCATCCTTCAATCTAACCATTTAATCAAATACCCTTATATGATTAAATTCATCAATATTCCTCTCTTAATTAAATAAATCAGTTATCTAATTTAGTCACCTCTTCTTGATAATTAAATTAACCATTTTGATTTAATTATCCTATTTAATTAAATAGTTAATTTTATTTGATTAAATCTCTTAAGTCTATCTATTAAATTAAATAAATCAAAACCTTATTTAGTTTAATCTAACATCATCTCTTTTAATTAAATAAATCAAAATCTTTATTTCATTAATCACATTCTTCTCATAGTTGATTTAAATAAATCCATAAATTTAAGTCAAATAGGTCACATCATTTAACCCCTTCATTAAATTAATTAACTTTGATTAATTTAATCTCCTCTCATGTCCCATCCTCTAGCTTTTACCATTTGCACATGAAAATAGATTTAATTGATTTATTAAATCTCTATTTTCCTCAACAAGGCATCTTTTAAGGAATATTCTTCAAGTTTGAATTCAAAATCTAAAATCTAAGTTGACATGTACATCTAACAAGGCATTTAATCTCTCTTACATGTCCTTTTCCTTGAGCCAAGTGGCATTCAATGCATTTTTCCTTCTCTCTTGCATGCCATTTCAACAAAATTCAAAATTCAAAAATATTCATTTATTGGCACAATCCTCAAAACTTGCACATCCTCCATCCACTCATAGGTTGACAAGTGGCATTTTTCCATTGGTTGAATGTTAGTCCCACATTGCTCTATTTTGTAAATTCATCCATCAATCTCATCTATAAATAAGAGGCTAAACTCCTCATTCCATCATCCACAAATTGAGTAAACTTACTATGCTCAAATCATTAGCAAATTCCATCCATTATCATTGAATCTTAGCTAGGTTATGTAGATTTTTCCATTGGAGTACTCATCAAGCATCAACAAAGTGGATCAAATTTCTTCATCAAATCACCATTGCATCATTGGAGTTGGGAAAGGGCCAATTTTCATGTCAAATTGGCACCAATTCCCTCAAGAGATTAGGAGTTTGTTTGCTTTAGAATAGGATTTGATATGCTTTTAAATTTCATTGTGTTCTTCATTTCATATTCTATCTCTTTTTCTATTCAAATGAACTTCTTGAGGAATCCTTGTTCTTGCTTGCATTTCATCTTCTAATGTGTTTGTTCATGTTGTTTTGCAGGTATTGGGATTGGGGTTCACACAATTTTTAAGAGTAATGAAATGTCCCTTAAACTTTTCATTGATCATAGGTATCTTAAAAAAGGAATACTAAAAAAATATATCCACTACCTATAATGGTGTACTTGATCATATGTGAGGATCTATAGTGTTTTTTTAGAATAGACCTATTTTTTATATATGTAGACATCCAAATTTGGACACTTAATTTATCCAAATTTATCACTTTTCGTCTAAACATCCTCTTATCTGAGTTAATTAAGTAATATTACTATTATTTAATTAATATCTTTAATTCTGCTAAATCCCTAAGGTATTTAATTAATAATTAAATACCTTACCCTCCTTAATCCTCTTTTCATCAAATAAATTAAATAAATATTACATTTATTTAATTCCTCACATGTCATTTTCATCTAATCCTAATCTGTTTCCTAATCTCTTCATTAAGGATGTGCACATGCCTAATCCTTGATTAGGATGTGTCACATCCTCCAACTTTTGCAAGTTGGCTTTTGATCCTAATTAGCCCCTAATTATCCTCTAATTACTGATTAATTAAGTCTAATCATTCTCCAAGGAATTTTTAATTCCTTTTTATTTTTCCTAGATTCCCCTCTTTTATATGTGAATTTTTAATTCACATTCCATCCTTCCAAGGCTTCTAGAACCTTGGACTTGTCACAATCTCCAGATGTGACCAAGTCCCACCTTTTTGAAGCCCACCTTTTATCCTCTAGATCCTCCTAGGAATGTGAATTTTTAATTCATATTTATATCCCCAACCACCTTTCCTTTTCCCATGTAGATTTTTGAGGAATTCCAAAATTCTTCAAATGTCCCTTTCACTCCCACTTGGAGACAAGAAATCCCTTTTTGTGGAAATCTTCTCACTCCCCAAGGTGCTTGTCCTTCCTCCACCTCATGTACCTTCTTGACACCTCACTCACACCTCATATCCCCTTGGCCACTTCACCCTCCACATGTCAAGATGTGAGGGCTTGTGGGTGCTCAACCCACCATAGCCCTTCATCTTGACCATTGAATTCTCTAGAGAATTCAAGATCCTCTATAAATACCCCCTCCTCAAGGGCATTTTCAACACTTTTTGATTTGAGAAACTACATGCTGCCCATTTGCTTTCCCAAACACTTTGCACTTTCATAACTACATGCTGCCCATTTGAATCCTCAATCCTTTGCCATCATTTAGCCATCTTTGTTAATCATTTGCACATCTAATCTTGCATCTAGACACTCAAGCAATCATCTAAGGAGCACACAAATCATTCCAATCAAGGGCCAATCAAGGAGACATCAATAGCAAGGAAGGTAAAATTGTTTGTGTTTCATTTTATTTACATTCCTTTTCGTTGTATCACTCTTTTGGCTAATCTTGAGGTGTCCTTGGTATTTTGTTATTCACATTTCTAGGTTATTTTACACATTTAGAATAGGATAGAATATCAAGGTATATAATATAATTTGCTAAGAATTATAGAGGCATACATTCACAAGAAGATTTTTTACTCGTTGTAGGAATTATTATTATTTTATAGAGATACCATTTTTATTCACAAATTCCCCTATCATGTTTATTAGTATCATAAACATAATTTTTCATAACTTGGATTATTGTGTATGTATTCTTATATTATATTCCATGAATAGAGGAGAACCATGAGGATCATTTACATTTGGTTCTACACATATTTTAGAGAGAGAAACCACTTAATTCCAACCTATAAAAGTGTGCCTTATTTGACATAAAGGCTTAGTACCTTACAAAATCATTTTTATTAGGTATGTCTCAATAAATCCCTTGAATAGTAGAGTTGGTTTTAGGATAAGGTGTAATATTCGCCTTTCATATGTCATTGTCTATTGCAATTTAATTGTTTATAAATGGTTTCTTATGGATGCATCTCAAAAAATCATGGAGTTGAAAACTAAGATGATCATTTGAGGGTAGGAATAGAGGTGATTATTTTATTATTATTTAAGTCTTAGAAATTTTATTATAATGAGGTATATATGATGATGTTTCATAGTTTACTTTTAAGCACATTTATGTTAGTTGGTCACCATCTAATGTAAAAAAAATTATGAGGGAGTTCTTCAGAGTTACATTTTTCTATTATGGTATTCAAAATTAAAGAATCTTATGGAGGAGTTACATTACAATTATAGAGGGCACTCTCTTTGAGTGGGTTCTAATAATTCTAACCATCATTTTTATTTGCATTTTTTGGGGCCATCATATTATTTTTTTGAGCATTGATTTGGAAAAAGTAAAATAATAAGTGTAGACACGTAATTTATCTTGATTAATAATGCATGCTCGATTTCAACCTACTAACACCATTTCTTCTTTAATCATCCTCTTTGCTAAGTATTTAATTAAATAATTCTTATTTGATTAAATTCATCAAATTCCTCTTTTAATTGAATAAACTAATCTTTATCATCATATTCATCTCTTTAATTAAACAAATCAATTTTTATTTAATTAATCTCCTAAAGTTCCTTCATTTAATTGAATAAATGCAAATATTTAATTAAATCTCTAATGTTCTTTATCTTCGCATTTAATTTAAATAAATCCAAATATTTAAGTTGAATGCCACAATCAACTAACCTTCGTTAAAATTAATCAAATCATGATTAATGCTAATCTAATCCCCCAATTCTCTAGATTTTGCAACTTGCTCAATAAATAATTTCTTTTGATTTATTAATTCTTCTAATTTCCCTCAACTTGGCATCAAAAGGGAATATTCCTCCAAATTTGAAAAGCCCCTCCAAAAGGACTTGTCCCCTCCAACATGACATTAACTTCTCTTACATTGTCTCTTACATGTCTCCCATTTGGCATTTAAGACCCTTTCTTCTCCCTCCAACAAGCCAACTTTCAAATTTCAAAATCCACCTAATATCATTTATTGGCACATTCATCAAAATGTGCTCAACCTTCCTCCATTTACATCTTTACAAGTGGAATTTGGCCATTGGTTGGAGATTAGTCCCACATTAATCCATTTTACCTCTTCTTCTCTCAATCTCATCTATAAATAAGAGGATTTTCTTCTCATTTAAGAGACAAGTTTATGCAAGCTCATGATCCACAATCTTAGGCACTTTGCATTATCCACAATCTCACTCATTTGAATCCACATCCATTATACAAGAGCTTATCAAGGGGTTGGGAAAGGGCTACTTTCCACATCAAAGTAACACCAATCCCCCTATGAGATGAAGATTTAGTTAACTTAGATTAGATTTACATATTTTAGGTTGCATGCATTACTTCATGTTTTTCTTTTTTATGTTTGATCAACAATTTCATAGGGAGTGGTTTATTTCAATTTTCTAACAATGACTAATTTGGTATGTTTTATCTATTGTTAGGAATTGTAGATTTAGCTCTCACATTTTGGTGCCCACCATTGATGCAGAGGCTCCACTATTTATAAGCACCTACTGACAGAGGAAATGGGACCAGTTCTCATGAACACATTTCAATTGATAGCAGTGTTTGGTAGCCTCAATCTTTCGAGTTTCTTTGAGGAAGAGGATGCCGCCTCAAAAAGGAAAAATAGGGGGACATAGCTTTTGTCACTATTAGAAAAGGTGGTGGGATTGCGGTGTGATTGTTGGAGCATTTAAAATGAAAGCTAAATAGTTAATTTCCAAACTGAATGTCTGTCTTAGTGAATGCATCTAATTTCAAGGGGCGTTGCTACCAAAGGGTGTATATATTAAATATTTTTTTCCCTTGACTATAATTTAATACACCTGTGAATCTAACCTGCAACTTTATTGTAGTTTTACTGATTTAGCGATTTCCTTCATTCGTCATTTTTGTGTTTTGCTCACTCATTGATTTTTGGAGGAAGGATAAAATATTACAGTCAAAGACAAGGGGAAGTGGTGATCACACTTGGATTCATCCTTTGGAAATACTGCTTGGTGCTTTGTTGGTTCATTGCTTTGGTGTTTTATTTTCAGAAGGAATCCAAAACCGCAGGAGAAAAAAAGAGATCATGCTAGGTAGGGATTGAACCTACGACTTTATCCTTAGAAAACAAATGGTCTATCTACTGAGCTATAGGTGCTAGATAACTTTTATTATCAAATTTTTTACTTTCAAATCGATTAGTTTGTCATACACATGATAGGTTTGCTGCCAAAGCTCTTGTATGATCTTTAAATCAATTGTTGTCATGCCATTTTTGTTGTAGATGGTAGATGTCTTATAACATGTAATAGTTTTCTTCTAGTTTTGAAAATATTTTGAATTGATTATGTCCACAACCATCAAATCATAGAGATTACATAGTGGTATCGAATTTTCCACAGCTATAGAGTCAACAAGATTTATTAACTCAATAATTTGATGAAGATTTTTTCACAGTAGTATCTGTGGTTGTCAACCATTTTCGATTTAATGAAGCTTTGATGCAAATGAATGAAAGCAAGTAAAGATATTAAATGTAGGCCCTAAAAAAACATTATGATACATGAGGTGAGGGAAACACATTGATTAGAATCAGAGGGATCTTGTCTCCATAGCTATCAAAACAAGACTAAGATCCACACTGTTCCATAGGAACAAGCTACTGGAACACATTGCTACAAAGGATCACTTCAAATGTCTAATCACATTAGGAAGAGGTTTACCTACAATCTTACTACCACCGCTTATTTTTTTGGATGCTTACAATGAGTTTTAGCGCTTTGAACCCGATTTTATTTAACGGTGTGCCATTAATTCCTTTCAACAAGCATGTTTCTTTGGCCTATCTTCATTCATGGTGCTACCTCTTCTAGCTATAGGGAGGCAATCGAGATATTATCATTCAATGTGCTCATCGATAGAAATCTTCTGAGATGGTGGACTTCAGATTGTGTCAAGAAATTTAACTAGTAACTTGAATCTTCTTTAAATATTCTAATATAAGTTATAGTCCATAATAATTGCATGTAATCTAACTTATATCTACATGTGACAAAGCTCTAATATGATATGTGTAGAATTTAATTCATGATTACTATTGATCAAGCTTTCACAAATTACAAATGTATCTTGTGTTGGATATTTGGGATTTGACACTATTATTTATTTGTGCTTTTGTTAAGAAAATATGAGTTTTGGTGTTGATTACTTATAGCATTAGTATTGGGAATTTTCTAGATTTCAATTTGGCATTTACAGAAGAAAAAAAAAAGATTGAAATAAGATAATCAAAAGTTCTTTGTGCTTATAATTGTCAAAGTTCTTTCATGCTTTTACAAATCTGATTTTATTAGTGCTCTAACCATTGTTTGTTTTTTCAGGGACTTTGCATGATGGGATTGTATCAAGAAATAATGGTGGTCTCTCTCATGAGAATCAGATAGCAAAATTTGAGTTGAAAAAGTGGACATTGAACTTGAAAAAAGCAATTTTAAATGCTTATTGTAATAAGTCTAGAGCATCCTTTCATTGCTTTTATTTTTTGTTTTACACCAACTCACTTATTTTTGGGCTCTAAAAAGAACATTGCAAAAGATTTCATTTTTGCTACAAAGGGTAAAAAAGAACATTAGACACCTACTAAATTTCAATTTGGGTTCTAAAAAATTTTGACAAACAAACTTCACACTTCATCTTGGTGCTTTAAAAAGAACTCAATTTTGCCTTTGGAAATTAAAATGAACATGTGCATTTGGTGTTTTGTAATATTTTTCACAAAGTGATATCATCTAAAAGACATATGTGCTTCTCTCATGCCTCACTATGATCTTCAGAATCAAAGTATTTTTGTGATATTGAGTTGTCAAAAAAATTGCCTCCACATTTCAATTTGGGTTTAAAAGTGGCAAATCTTGCGAGTGTGAGTGGAGCTTATCGTGTGTGTTCTCTCTTTGTTTCTCAACAAGGATTGATCAAACTACGGATGTGCTTGCTCAATTTTTTTTATCTCTAGAGGGCCTGCCTTGTGGGAAAAAGTAATCACCCAAGGGAACGACCCAACCAGGAACATGCTAAAGCCAAGCGACTTCCACTTGGGATATAAGTGTGGGTACTTGATGAAAGGAAATTATCACGAGGATTTTTTTGACAAGAAGGGAAGCAATGGTCTCTCACCATATGGATGATCCCCCATGAATAGAATGCTCGCATTAAAACTACTTATTTAAAAGACCAAAATCCTTAATCTATTTGTTGGTGCAAGAACAGTCATTTTGAAGCCACCTCACACTTTTACAGCTTTTAGTAGAGATGGAAAGTATGCCATGGGAGATTCATGGGTACTGATGCTTGGCTGACCTGAGAAGCGAGTGCACTGTAAGGGGGAGCTTGTGTGGTCAAGCATCTAACCATCTGCTAAAAGTAGGCATAGTTGGACTTGTCCAAGTGGGGACTCAACAAATATTATCTCAAATATCTATAGGATTGTGCATGTTCTTGAAATAAAAACACTTTGCATGATCGTAGACATTGGAGAACAAACATTCAATAACATCGTCAAATTTCAAACCCATTAGGAAGAAAATACCATTGACAAAATTCAAGTGTTATTGCTTGTCCTAGGGATTTTGTCCTTAGAGACTTCTAAACATTTGGATTTATATCTCAAATTTCTCACCAAAGTCAACAAATAGGGAACTTTTTCCTTGATTTCCACATAATGGACTTTGTGGAATGAAAATAAATTGGGAAATTAGACATTTAGTTTGAAACCTAATCAAAAGAGTGTTTGTGGTAAAAGAAACTCATTAAGCAAAGTTAAGAAACAATTGGATCCCACACATGTGCTTGGAATCTTTTGGTCATATGGTTTTCATGCAAACATTGGTCTTTTGGTTTTGAACTACTCTTAGAGAAAAGCATGTTCTTCACTATCTTGGTCTTGTAAACAAGGTCCCTGTTAGGTTCATTTAGGATCAAATCAAACACTTCATCCATCCCAAACATCTATCAAAATCCATCCCACCAAACAACTTTAAGAGATTTGGAAACATCATTGTCTAGACTTGGGTACATCCCTAAACCAAATCAAAATCTTTGGTTTAGTTAGGTGTGTGTGGATGAATCCTTCCTCACATACTTAGTTAAATTATCACCCTTTTGAACGAGTTCATCCTAAGATAACATCTAACATCTTGGGATTCACAAAGTTCATTATCCAATCAAAAAAATCAAAATCAAATCCTAAAGTCTAGCTTTGATCCAAAGTTCTTGAAAGTTCAACACCCATATCATTCACCCATTTCATCCTTCATCTCATCATTGATCCTAAACACCTTAGAGGTTCAATTTTGCAACAAGGTAAAAAAACTAGAAGAACATGGAATATAAACTTGATCCATACATCATGAGTAATCCAAGTCAACCAAACTATCAAATCCTTACAATGCCACTTAGTTATCAAAACTTGCATTTATACAATCCATACATGGGATCACTATCTCCTACAAACCTCAATGGTACAAAAAAATGTGAGTATGAGGTGATCCCATAATAATGGGTTACAGTTTTTGGCCAAACTTGACATTAAAATCAAGATTTTTTACCAAATATTCACTTTGTTACACCTATAGCAGCTAAACCATTAAGAATTTGAAGATGAATCAAACTAGCTATTTGTTATATCTTTTGTGTAGATTCTAATTTTTTTTTTTTTAAGAAATAAAAAATAAATTGTGAATCATTTTATGTGATTTTTAATAACTTATTTTTTCTACTAATCAACATTTTTAAAAAGTGATGTTTACTTTGGACCGCATTACTTTTTTTATAGACAAGATACAATTCTAATTTTTAAAATACAAATTTTTTCACACCAAGATCTAGTGCATGGATATTTTTTCATAATTTTTTTTAATTAATTTTCCAAGTCAGAGTAATTATAATTTGGAGAGAGGTGTACTTCGACCCACATAACTTTTTTTGTATTCATTTGAATTAACTTATTCTTTTTTTGTTGGAATAAGGACATCAATACCTAGTCCACATGTATTTTTTAGAATTTTTTTCTCTATTTTTCTATTTTTTCATATGTGTGAAACAAAGAACTCGATGTTCATTGAAAATCCTACATTCACAATAAATAAAAAATAAATATAATAATCAAATTAAAAATATTTAAAATTATACTTTTTGGGAAGCTTATAATAAGGGCTACATGCTTACAAAACATAAATTTTAAATGAATTCATTTGATCACCCAAAAGGTAAATAAAAAGTGGTTTTTTATTAGCATTTTGATAGGTGTAGAGGAGACTTGATTATAGGTATGATTTAAATCTAACAAGGTTTTATCCAAGGGGGTTTGATCTAAGGGGATTTGATCAATCCCTCTTTAATTAAAATCATTTAAATGGAACCTTTAAAGTCTTAAATCATTGTATTTTCTAAAAATATGTGATTTCAGGAAAAAATTAGGATGTCCCATAAAGTGTAACCCATTATTGTGGCAGCACTATGCCTAATCTAAATTTTGGAACACCTTTCCCTATGGTAGATTTAAATCCAAGTCCAAACTTACAAATCTATCAACCAAACAATCAATGCATAAGTCTTAAAAAAAACAACATTATCCCACCAAATCCATACATACCAAATATGAATTTACCAAATACAAGTTTACCAAACATGAACATTTCAAATCCACACTTGGTAAAATTTGGGATAGATATGTTTGCAAATCATACAAATGTTGTTCAAAGTCCAAACATTATGTTAACAACTCCATGTATGGATCCAAGTCAAGGTAACAACATGCAAAATAAAAGTTACCTAAATCAAGGTAATGTGATTCCCAAACACAATAATGTTCAATTTTGACCTATCATGCCAAATCTAAACATCATCCCAAATCAGAAAATTGTCCAAAATAAATTTGTCCATGACCCCATGCAAACACCACAAGTATGCATTCCAAATTTTCTTGAACAAAAACCAAATCAACTATATCAAGGGTGTCAAGATCAAATTGCTACACTTACCAAAATAGTTGATCCATTACACCAAGAGACATCTCCACCCCAAAATCAATACAATCTTCCATTGGTTAAACCATGTCATCAAAGCATTGAATTTTTTCCACAACCACATCAAGAACAATATCTCCAATTTCAAGAAATTAGACATCAAGATCGACCACATCAACAAATCCAACCCCCACATCTCGAAGATCAATCACCACATCTCAAATATCAATCACCACATCTCCAAAATCAATCACCACAAGGTCAATTTAAAGTACAAATCTCACAAGGTAACAAATGAAAATAAACACCACTTGGGAAACCAATCGAATAAATCATGCAATAATTGGTGCAGGAAAAACTCATCACAATTCCCACCTATGAAAATTATCAAGAGCCCTTAGTGAAACAACCATGGTACAATGAAAATCACCTTTGTGATTTCCATAAAATCAAGGGACACACAACATCAGATTGTATTCGACTCAAAAATCTCACCCAAGACTTGATTGATAAAAAATAATAACTATTTGGGACAATGATTAGGATTCAACTGTTAGCGATAGAATTGACAATCCCTCCACAATTGTTGAAAACAATGACCAAAATCTATCCATCAATGAGCACATTAAAGATGTTTCTACCCCATCTGATGATCAACTCGCCATACATCAAGAGCCACTTTTTAGTCATCTATTTCAAGGAGTTTTAGAATTATTTTATCCTATTGACATAATCCATGATCCATTGACCTATGATCATGTTGAAAATGTCTCTACATTGCCTTATGAGTTAGAGGACATATCTCAAGAATGTATTCCAAAGAATGATCAACATCTATCACCAAAGTCTAGCAATGGTCCTTTCCAAAACATATTGACATCCTTTGACCTTATGGTTATAGATACTGAAGGAATCCTCAACTCAACATTTGATCCAAGTCCACTCAGAGATCAAGAAGATATTGAGCCACTTCCCATGTTTAATGATGACATCCAATAACCCTTTATAAGTAATCCATCCTTTGAAACTGACCCATGTCAAGAACTTGATCCAAAGCATGCTGAAACCAATTCTAAAATCATTCAGGATCAAGAATTTGTATCTCCAAGATACTACAATAATCTAATGGACACTCTCCTATCTATACAAGATGTCATAAATGATGATCATATCCATATAGCACATATTTTTCCATTTACCCATGAGATGCTTACTCCCAATGGACATGCAGATGATCTTCATTCAAAAAAAGAGTCTCATTCTCTTGATATCATTACCAAGGGACAAGAGTATCCTACTCTTAACATTTGTACACATGATCAAGATACATTCGGATAGAGGATGGTCATTTGGATAATGATTCATGGCTCAGATAATGTTGGGTACAAGATAGGATCAATGAAAATGACCCATGTCAAGATGGTTACCATAAGCAATTTTAAAGTGTGCACCAAACTTTCATCAAGATCAAGATAATTTAGAATAAGGATGGAGATGGATGAAAATTGATTGGATACATGGTCCATGGATGAATGGATAAGATGGATGGAATGTTGGATTTATCATGGATGGGATGAGATGCTTCCACCTAAAGTGGCACACGTAGATGCTCTATTCCAAACATGATGCTTGTTTGACAGGTTTTAATCATGGTACCTGTCCAAAGCACCACCCATGTGGTTTTCACTAGAGGACAATTTTTTTCTTTACTGTTTTGAATCCTTTTTTTTATTTTTTTATTTTTTTGTATTTCTTGAAATGTTTTAACTCGTGTTGAACCACCTAGTGTTATTTGTGTAGATGCTTCTGTCATAATGTTCCATTGATATCCTGCTTGAAGAAGGTGCTTTGCCAAGATATGTGCACTTGAATGCAACTTTTGAGATTCTTGATCTGCTTTGTTGATACCGGAGTTAACTTTGTCTTTGTGCATACATTGCGATAGAGTTCCTTCTGAATCCTTATGATGAAGTGTGGCTACCAATACATGATCAATATGAGAATTGGATATCATGCATGGAGGCGTGGATGAAGTGTGTTTAGGAATAAAAGATGGATTGGTTGACAGTTTGGAACCTTTGACTCTCCAAAATTGGGAAGATGAGCAATGATAGGTGGATATGAAAGTGTGTGTGGAATTAGGACCAACTGCTTGATATACTTTGTATGTTACTTGAGAAGCCTTATTTTTCTTTTGTGGACATCTTTGATGGATAATTTTCCCTTTCTTATTTTTCCCCATAGTTTCTTTGAATAATGGAGTTTGATAGGGATAATTTTTCTTTGTATTATTTGGTATCCACTTGAATTTGATTTGTCCTTCATGCTTTTCTTCTTTTTCTTTAATAACACTCTTTGTTCTTTGATTCAAATCTATCTTTTGATGTTGGTCCTAGTTCATGGATGGGTTGATGGGTGGATGAAGATTCATGATGTGGTTGGTTGTAGTATTAGCATTGGTTTCGTCATAAGGATTCTTTGTGCTCCCTATGTTGGTGTTTACTTTAGACATAGTTTCCCCTAGTATTATAGAGGTATCACTGATATTTTTAGGTCCCTCAATTGTCGAATAACTGAGACCTTGATTCTTAGGATTTCCAATAATTTGCACTAGTTTTAGGATACCCTGTTCATGTAGGCCTAATCCCTTGCCTTGATAATTCATCTATTGAAACATTTTATTTGATATAGGATATGATTTACCTTGGAAATAAGGTGCTACTGCTTCTCTGCTTTGTTGTGGATCTTCAAAGGTGATAGCTTCTTCATTGATAAGATAGCTTTCCCTTAAAAAGGTAAGTGATCCAATTTTATAAGTGATAGGATCCTTCCCCACTGAAAGATGCTGAACTAAGATACCATAATGTGGAGAAGTAGTCCTATGCCTTAGCTAGGGGATTCAAGAAATTTAGACATTACATCTTACGGAACAAGGTATTTTCCATTGTGCTTGACCCGACAGTCAAAACATTGTTGATGCAGAATGAATTAGGAGAAAGAAGGGAAAAATGGGTCACCTTGTTGTAAGAATACGACATGGAGATTCAACCCATGAAGTTAGTAATAGGACAGGCCATCACCCAAAAAATTGTTGAAACATTGGCTGAAGCTGGACCCAAACTCACTATCCAACAATATCAACTTGAAGATGTCTCCCCCAGAGAGTGGTATGATGACATTGTCTACTACCTATTAAATAACAAGTTCCTATCTCACTTACAAGGAGTCCAAAAATGTGCTCTCCAACTGAAAAGTAATAGCTACATGTTGTAGGGATCTATACCATACAAGAGGAATCATGAAGGGGTCTACCTTAGATGCCTTGGAAAATAAGAGGCAATGCATGTGTTAAAGGAATTTCGTGATAAATTTGGCATAGGCCATGGGTCTGACCCTTCCACCACTCATCAAATCTTGTGGACCGGGTTGTATTGGCCAACGGTATTCAAGGACACGCACAATCATGTTCGAACTTGCCATGTGTGCAATACTGCTGCAACTAGAGAATGAAATGCTATTGTCCTACTGCAACTAGTTCTGGAGGTAAGACCATTCATGCAGTGGGGTCTCAAATTTATCACTTTGGTAAGCCCACCATCCTCTGTAGGTCATAGGTACATTCTAACCACCTCTAATTATTACACTAGATGGAAAAAGGCAATTGCATGTAGGTAGTGCACTACTGAGGTGGTTATTAATTTCCTTGAGAGTTTTATTCTAAATCATTTTGGTCGCATGTATGCCCTTTTTTTTATAGTGGCCCTGCCTTTTCCTCACTCAAATTTTCTAGTTCAGCCTTTGATTATGGTATGGCCCTTAAGTTCTTGTCCAATTACTACCCCCAAGGAAACAACCTAGCTGAGACCACAAATAAAAACTTGATCACTGTGATTAAGAAGTTGCTCGATAAGAACCCTAAGGATTGGCACACCCAGCTATGTTTTTCCTTTTGGGCAGATCGTACATGCCACAACGCCATCTCAAGATTCCCACCCTCTGGTTCATCAACACTTTTTATGAAGAGGGAGACCGTCGAGAAGCCCATTTAGCTGAACTACTCCACCTAGAAGAAGTATGTGAATGAGCCATTAAAATTTTTTCCAAACATTAGGGTAAAGTTAAAACATGGTTTTATCATCGAGCCAAAGTTAAGGCCTTTAGGATTGCTGATTTGGTCCATTATTGGGACAAGGTCAATGAAAAGAAGGGGGGACATGAAAAATTTGACAAGCTCTGGCTTGACCCCTTTCAAATCTCTAAAACTTTGGGAGATAATGCTTTCCACCTCAAGACACTAACTAGGGAAGATATCCCATTTCCTATCAATGAGCAACACCTCAAACATTATTTCCTTTCCTGAGCTCTTCTAAGTTATCTTTTGTAAATATCTATATATAGGTTAGTTTAGGTTTCCTTTTTTTCACTATCTTGCTTTGTTGTTGTTTTGCTTAGGGTGTTCCATTATTTCTGATGCGGTGGCCATGGTCGATTTGATGAATGGTTCACTTTGTTACCCACTCTTTGTGTTCTCTAGATAAATATTCACTCCCGACTATTGATTTTTGATTGTTTCCATGGAGTGGTTTCCTTATTTTAACTTCGACTTGACCTAGAACAAGACCCTTGTTTGAATCCTTTCACACCCATCTCATAACTTGCACAAAACGTACACTAAATTATTTTTGAAGAACTGTACAGTGGCTGTTATGAGGGCTAGGCAAGTGAAAAATCTTAAGTCTACTCTAGTGACCACTGTGATTCCAAACCCATAGTAAGCTTCAATGCTTACACAGTTGAGCAAAAGAAAGAGAACTAAAAGGAAATATTTGAAAAAGAAAGAAAAAATAAAGTAATGAAAATAAAGCAACTGTGTGGATGTGTGAACAACTCTATTGAGGCTATGGACACCTAGCTAGTAGTAGAGCAATGTTTGTGGGGTCACAACAACAACTCCATCGAGGCTATGGACGCATGATTGGTAGCGGAGAAATGTCCATGTTACTTTTGGGGTTAGGTAGTTTACATAGATTTCTCTACCTAATTAATGGTTGTTTGTTATAGTTTCTAAACAAAGGGAATGAACTCACCATACACACACCTCTAAGATTTTCTTGTGATCTAATTTGGCTAAGGATCCACATTCTCCTTCAAATTCCTCAATTCACTTATGGAAACTAGTTCCCAGTTTTTGAAACTAGAGGTTCTAGGTTTTGAATGAGTCTTTATCCTTAGAACGCTAAAGAGCATTCCCCCACTAGAGTTTCCATTTGTTGTGCCTATAGCACACATGCCCCATTTAGAATGGGGACACTCTCTTTTCACTTTCGTCGGGCCACTTTTTCCTTTGCCTCATTTTGTGTGCCCCATATTTTGAGCCCCAAGTGGTCAAGGAGTCCTAATGTTATCATCTTGAGCTGACCAAGTTTCACCACCCTTGAAATTTTTATGCCTTCTTCCTTTGTGGATTTCCCCTGGTAGTTTTCCTTGAAACTTTGAAACTAGCGTCTTTCCCTAGTTGTGAGTTCGGCCATGCGGGCCACTCCTGGCGGGATTCCATTCCACCTTCACCATTTTTGTGGTGGCCAAGTTGGGGTGTCCATCCACATTATGGGATCTACATCTTCCATTGTTGTCCCCTTCACCAACTGGCCAAATGACGAACTCTTGACTACTGCCCCATGGGCTCTGCCATTCTTGTTGTCAATAGTTTTGAAACTTGCACCCATAACCTCACCTATCATCGTACAAGAATTAAATGCAGGTAATTAATAATGAATTTTCTATAAATAGCCCAACCGACCTGTCATTTTTATTCCTTTTTTCATAAATTTCTCAGCAAGCTCTACCATCTGTCGCCACCTTCATGCCTGCGTGATCTCGTCACCATTCGTGCATTACAATCATCAGATTCTTCATTGGTTTTTGTGGGGAATCTAGGTAGGTTTTCCACCATCATTACATTGGTTATGCTTTCAATTATTTTCTTTCAAAATTGTTTAAATCTTAAGAGGAAAACCTTAAAACTAGCTAGAGCACCAAGTCTTGCACAAAACCCATCTTTTCAAAATTCAAAAATATTTCACCATCTGATCCCTTGAAGAATGAATGATCAATGTTTAGGTCCTTTGAGGACCTGCCTATGCAGGTTGCCCATTGTGGGGTGCTACCTTCCCTTCGCTATTTACAAACAACCATAAAATCCCACCAGTACACATTGTGGAACCTATGCCATCTATTTCCCCTTTGGCACCTTCATACACAAAATGACCAAATAAAATTGAGGGCGGACATTCAAGTGTGGATTGCCGACCACAGACTGTTGCCTTACGACCGTTGTTTCCTAGTAGTCGTGACTCACCATCCACCCACTTCGTGGGGCCCACTTCACCTATCATCATCCAAAGATCTATTCGATGTTGTGGATGTGTTGTTGATATGTGGTTTTCATTGATGCCAACACTATTAGCATTTGGTGTACTAGAGGCTATATATGTCGAGGATATTGAGAAAATTGTAAAAGAAAGTGTTCTTGGTTCCCAATGGAACTATACAGGTCTTGAAGGTGTCTTGTTCAATATGTTGAAGATTAGTTGGTGTGGATTAAAGTGTTTATTGTTGAGTATATCTAGATCATCCACCGAAAGTTTCAGAGGTTCGCATGATGTTTTGAGTGTGTTTGTGGTCTGGCAGTGTTTCTGTGGTCTATGTTAATGTTCCTAAATGAAGATTGTGTGATTCTATTGATCTTAGTTGTTGTAGATGCTTCTCTATTGTTTCTTGGTTCTCTTGGATGTTTCTATATTGTGCTCTATCTTTTTAGTACATCCACATTGATCGGTGTGCTCGTGATCAAATATTTTTCTCTATATGTTTAGTTTTTCATGTTCCTAGCCGACATGTTGGTGGTAACGTGTTGTGGATCTTCGTGGTGAAAGTAACTAAAGTATTTTTATGTTGGAGATGTTAATTTGGGTCTCTACTATGTTGAGGCTGACCTTGGTGGATTCACATTAAAATTTTATTTGTAAATTTGGGCCGATATTGCAAATATGTTCTATTTTCTTGGCTGACTAAGTTGTGATAAAATCTCATGTAGTGGATATATAAGTCCGATTGTTTCATCGGTGAAGAGTGTGCTTCGTGTGCTCCTGTGTGTGTATTTTTTAATATCATTTGATTGCAAAGCAAAGTGTGAAGAAGATTGTGTGAAGTGTGAAGAAGTGTTGAGCTTAATTGGAACTGTAATTAGGCTTCTGTAGAAGCTATTTTATCAGTTCATACCCTCTATATTTTTAATCCTACTATGTTGGGAAATGAGCCCCTTTTGTATTTGAGTAGTGAGCTCTAGGCAGTGTGCCTGACTGCATGTGCATTCCCCTTATTATTTCTCATTATACGTTTAACAAAGTATAATCTTTTGGACTAACATCCACCATGGTTTTTCCCCTAATAGGGTTTCCATGTAAAAAAATCTTGGTGTTCTTTGTCTCTCTGATGTGTTAATTGCTTGTGGTTAATTGCTTATTAACCAAATCTAAGATTAAATTTAAGATAAGTTGGAAAATTTTAAATTTTTGTGACAACTGATTCCCCTCCTCTCAGTTGTCTGTCCCTGTTTTTCCAACAATTGGTATCAGAGAAAGTTCATCTGAAGAAATCTAAAAGCTTGAGGTGATCTGGGATGGCAACATTCAAGAAGAACAGTATGAGATTTGATGACACTAACTATTCAATGTGGAAAGTTAGGATGCAATGTCACTTAATGTGTATTGGTGAAGCCTTCTAGAATATTACAAAAGATCCATATACTATTCCTGAGAATGGTCCCTCAATTCCTGATGACATCAAAGATGCTGAAAATAACGTTACGGCTATTGAAGCTTTGGTGAGTGCTCTAAAAAATTCAGAGATGGCTAATGTGATGGGTCTGTAGATATCTCATGACATTTTGATGAAACTAGAAACTTTGTATGAAGGATATGCATAGGTGAATATGGCTAAGCTACAAACCTTGAAAGGAAAGTATGAGATTTTGAAGATGGGTGAAGATGAAAATATCACTTCCTTTATGCAAAGAGTAAATGAAATAGTGATGGGTATTAAATGTGTCGATGGTTATGTAGATGAGGATGAAATTGTGGCTAAAGTACTCAGATCCTTTCCTCCCTCCTACAAAATGAAGGTTCATGCTATTGAAGAGTTCAGATCAGTAAACAAGATGACAAGAGACATGTTGCTTGCTGCTTTTGAAATAAGTGAATTTGGTGAATCTACATTTAAGGCTACTGTATCCAGAAGTAACAGAAAAAGATATAGTTTGGGAGAGATTTCTAGAAAGATATCCAAGTATGATGAAGAACTGAAACAACTTGAAGATAAAGAAAGAGAGGTAGAAGAATTGGAAGCACTGATTGCCAAGCAAGAAGGGAGAGGAAAAGCTAAGTATGAAGATGTATTGCCTATTAAAAAAATCTCATGCAGTAAAATGGGTCATTTTGCATCAAGATGTCCTAAAAGAGTTCCTAGATCTAAACCTAAAAATTCTAGATTCCAAAAGAGATGCTACTTTTCTGAAGAAGCAGTGATCGATGATGAGTCTGATAAAGATAATGGAAAACAAGATGAATGGGCTTTCGTTGCTACCATTGAAGATAATCTTGTGGCTACTAAATCTACTAAAGATGAAAAGGATCTTGTAGCCTGATTTGAAGAAAAAGATGAATGGGTCATTGATAGTGGATGCTCACATCATATGACCAGTGATAAAAGCAAATTTGTGAGTCTTGAGAAGTATGACGATGGGGTTGTAAGATTTGGAGATAACAATGATGGTGTGATTTGTGGTAGAGGATCTATTTTCCTTGGTGGTAATGTTAACACTGATGATGTACTCTATGTTGAGGCTTGAAGCACAACTTGTTGAGTGTTGGATAGATGGTTCACAAGGGATATGATCTTCAGTTCAAAGATGGATGCAAGATACGTGAAAGTTCTGGGAATATGATTGCAACAGGAAAACAAAAAAAAGTTAATATTTTTCATTTGAATACTACTAGTGGAAGTTGTTTAATTGCTCAAGTAGATGAAAGTTGGTTGTTGCATAGGAGGTTGTGTCATGTAAACTTTCAAAACATTATCAAGATAAGTTCTACTCAACCAGTAAGAGATTTTCCTAGGTTAGTGAAGCTTGCTAATATAATCTACAAGGAATGTCAGATGGGTAAACAAACTAGAGTCTCTTTCTAGAGAAAATAGTTTCATTCAAATAATTTGTTGGAGCTGCTACATACTGACCTTTTTGGTCCCTCCAGAGTCAGAAGTATTCATGGAGAAAGGTATTTTATGTTGGTTATTGATGATTACTCTAGAATGATCTAGGTTCCCTTTTTAAGAGAAAAATGTGAAGCATTGGAGAAGTTCAAAATTTTCAAGGCTATGGAAGAAAATGATAAAGGTCTAAAAATTAAGTTCCTAAGATCTAACAAAGGTGGTGAGTTCATTTCCAAGGAGTTCAACTCTTATTGTGAAGATCATTGAATTAAAAGATAGTTATCTACTCCCCGAACCCCTCAACAAAATGGAGTTGCAAAGAGAAAGAATAAAATAATTTTGGATGCCGCTAGAACAATGATGATGGAAGGAAATGTGTCTCAGATGTACTGGAGTGAAGTAGTAAGCACTGTTGTGTATACTTTGAATCAAGTAAATGTTAATGGTAATTCTGGTAAGACTCCTTATGAGTTATGGTTTGGTCATAAGCCTACTATTAAGTATTTTAAGATCTTTGGAAGCAAGTGTTATACTAGGAGAGATGATGATATAGGAAAATTTGATGCAAGAAGTGATGAAGGAATCTTCCTAGGTTACTCCACTAAAAGCAAGGCCTACTAGTGCTATAACAAAAAACTGAGAAATATGGTTGAGAGTGCAAATGCCAAAGTTGATGAGGACTCTATCAAATCATCCAAAAATTATAGTTATGATTTAGACAAAGACATTACAAGCCAAGGGAATAATACTCAAACAAAGAATCTACTTTAGATTATTCCATATGCTTCGGTGAAGCAACCTCAATTTGTTTTGGTAAATCAAGTCAGTTAGGAGGCATAGAAAAGTGCAAGTGTAGAAGAAAGATCAAAAGAGTCAGAAGCTCAAGAATGTACCAAAACTCCAAGGTATGTAAAGCTGAATCATTCTGAAAATCAAATCATAGGAGATAAGAGTAAAGAAGTGCAAACTAGAAGAAAAATTGTAGAAGAATTTTGTCTGATCTCCAAGATTGGACCTAAAAATGTCACTAAATCCTGTCAAGATGAACACTGGTTGGAAGCTATGAAGGAAGAGCTGACATAGATTGAAAAGAATGACACATGGCTACTGGTTCTGAGGCCTAAAGAAAAAAATGTGATTGGTACTAAATGGGTGTTTAGAAACAAGCTAAATGAAGAAGGTGAAGTGGTCTAGAATAAAGCAAGAATAGTATGTAAAGGGTGTTCTCAAATGGAAGGTGTTTATTTTGAAGAAACCTTTTCCCTTGTCGCTAGGATTGAAGCTGTTAGACTATTTCTTGCTTATACTACACATAAGAAATATAAAGTCTATCGAATGGATGTAAAGTCTACATTATGAATGGAGAACTAGAAAAAGAAGTGTACATTAAATAGTCGGATGGATTTCAGCTAACAGACAAGGGAGATATGCTTTGCAGATTGAATAAAGCTCTATATGGACTAAAGCAAGCCCCCAGAGCCTAGTATGCTAGATTGGACAAATACCTACTGAAGCTTGGATTCATTAAAGGTACTATTGATAGCAACTTATACTTCAAATTAGATAATGATAAGGAGTTGATTATAGAAGTTTTTGTTGATGACATCATTTTTGGAGGAGATGGTAATCTATGTATGAAGTTTTCTAATGAAAGGAAGAGTGAATTTGAGATGAGTATGATTGGAGAAATGAAGCTATTTCTGGGATTGCAAGTTACACAATTGGACAAGGGGATCTTCATATCTCAGTCCAAATATGTGAAAGAACTGATGAATAAATTTGGGATGGAAGACTCCAAACCTGTTGGTACCCCCATG
This sequence comes from Sequoia sempervirens, assembly GCA_007258455.2. Lineage (NCBI taxonomy): Eukaryota > Viridiplantae > Streptophyta > Pinopsida > Cupressales > Cupressaceae > Sequoia > Sequoia sempervirens. The sequence goes on along the minus strand of VDFB02257970.1, from coordinate 72,524 downwards.
GTGACCAGATGTAAGTTGAATCAAAATGATGAATCTCCTAAGGAAAATCAAACTAGATATAGGTCAATGATCAGTGGATTTCTCTACTTGACTCAGACTAGACCAAAAATTATGAATGTTGTATGTATGGTTGCTCGATTTCAAGCTGATCCAAAAGAATCACATGTAACTGCTGTCAAGAGAATTTTTAGATATCTAGAAGGAACAATTGACTTTTGACTTTGGTATCCAAAGGATGATGATCTTAGTTTGTGTGCATATGCTGATGCAAATTGGGCTAGTGATGTAGATGATAGGAAAAGTACTAGTGGTGGTGCTTTCTTCCTAGGGAAGAAGCTAGTATCCTAGTTAAGTAAAAAGAAAAAATCAATTTCTCTATCTACTGTTGAAGCATAATTCATTGTTGTTGCCAATAATTATACTCAAGTAATATGGATGAAATAGATGCTGAGAGATATCAAGGTGATATATGAAGAGCCTATTGCCATATACTGTGACAACTCAAGTGCAATAAATATCTCAAGGAATCCGGTGCTACACTCTAAGATTAAACATATATCAATCAAGTTTCATTTCTTGAGGGAGAAAGTGAATGAGAAAGAAGTCAGATTGGATTATGTGCCTACCAAAGAATAGATTGTAGATATATTTATTAATCCATTTTTGAAGGATAGTTTGGAAATTCTCAAAGGAATACTAGGGGTAATTACCCCTCCTGATAAGAACTAAAAGATGCATTTTCTTGCATCAATTTGTGAACTTCATTACTATATTCTAATATGGATTGATGTTTCCATGGCTGCTACTCAGGGGGAGTAGTCAGATGCGCAGATATGTGGTTCAGAGCGTGTATATGGAAAGTTCATTGTTACCTTTGCCATTGATGTCAAATGGAGAGAAGTATAATGTGAAAAATCCTTTCAAGAGGAGAAGTGCAGAAGAAGTCAGTGTGTTGGGTTGATGGTATTTTTCACATTATGTGTTGCCATCAATGCCAAAGGGGGAGATTGTTCGATGCTGTGGATGTGTTGCTGATATGTGGTTATCATTGATGTCAGCACTATTAGCATTTGGTGTACTAGAGGTTGTATATGTCGAGGATATTGAGAAAATTGTAAAAGAAAGTGTTCTTGATTCCTAGTGTAACTGTCCAGGTCTTGAAGGTGTCTTTTTCTATACGTTCAAGATTAGTTGGTTTGGATTAAAGGGTTTATTTTTTAGTATATCTAGATCATCCACTAGAAGTTTCAGAGGTCTGTGTGAAGTTTTGAGTGTGTTTGTGGTCTGACAATGTTTCTGAGGTCTCTGTCAGTGTTCCTGAATGAAGATTGTGTGATTTTGTTGATCTTAGTTGTTGTGGATGCTTCTCTATTATTTCTTAGTGCTCTTGGATGTTTCTAGATCATGCTCTATCTTTTTAGTATGTCTGCATTGATTGGTGTGATTGTGGTCAAATATTTTTCTCCATATGTTCAGTTTTTCATGTTCTTGGCCAACATGTTGGTGGTAGCGTGTTGTGGATCTTCATGGTGAAAGTAACTAAAGTATTTTTGTGTTGTAGACATTAATTTGGGTCTCCAATATGTTGAGGCAAACCTTGGTGGATTCGCATTAAAATTTTATTTGTAAATTTGGGTTGACATTGCAAATATGTTCTATTTTCTTAGCCAACTAAGTTGTGATGAAATCTCATGTAGTGGTTATATAAGTGGGGTTTTTTCATCAATGAAGAGTGTGCTTCGTGTGATCCTATGTATGTATGTATGAATATCATTTGATTATAGAGAAAAGTGTGAAGTGTGAATAAATGTTGAGCTTAATTGGAAATGTAATCAAGCTTGTGCAGAAGCTATTTTCTCAGTTCATACCCTATGTATTTTTAATCCTATTTTGTTGGGCAATGAGACCATTTTGTATTTGAGCAGTGAGCTCTAGGAAGTGTGCCTAAATGCATGTGAATTCCCCTTATTATTTCTCATTATACTTTTAATAGATTATAATCTTTTGGACTAACATCCACCGTGGTTTTTCCCCTAACAGGGTTTCCACGTAAAAAAATCTTGGTGTTCTTTGTCTCTCTTGTTAGAACTGTAAAATTCTGATGATTTTACATGTTGTTCATACTCATAATTTTCCATATAACTCCTACCATGAGCATATTTTCCCCATTTTTTGCCATGTGGTACCATAATTTCCATCGAGTCTTGAATAATTCACATTATATTCTATATCGGCATGAGATTGTCAAGGTCTCCCCGACCCATAATGCATCTTTCGTTGCCTATCGGCAAGACCTCAGGGATGTCACAGTGATTGGAATTCATCTACAGGAACCTATTGGTAGGACATTTTCATTGTCTCGGTGACTCAAAAGGATTATTTTGGCCAGACAAAGACTTCGGGATGAGGTCTTACCAATTGCATTATGTCTCAACAACTAGCACATAGAATGATGTATTGGCAGGAGTTATGTCTTCAGTATGTGGTCTCACCGAATGGGTCATGTCTCACCGACCATGTGCATGTGGACATACTTCGGCCAAATGAATGGTATTCGGCATGAGGTTTTGGCGAGATCTTATTGTCTCATCGACCTGCGACAGAAGGAGCATGTTGGTGAGAGATTTTTCTTCGGGGTGAAGTCTCGGTGAACTCTTATTGTCTCACCGACTAGTACAGAACGAACAAATACTTCAGCAAGAGTTATGTCTTTGGAGTATGGTCTTGGCGAGTGCATTGGGTCTCACCGATAAAACACAAAAAGATTCTATCGGTGTGAGGTCTCATCGAGTGCCTCTGGTTTTGCCGACAAAGTGCAAAGGAATTATATCGAGGGTCTTCGGTGTGAAGTTATACAGTCTTTCCGACCTATTTTGTCACACCGACATATTGCTTCATCGGTGTGAGAATGATATTGTCACGGCGATCAAATATGAACTTAAGGAAATTTCTCGGTGAGACATAAGGTGCCTATGAGATGTCTCCACGACTCCATGAGTCACAGTGAAACAAAAGGATCAAAGGGATATCTGTCGATAGGACTTTGGACTTCGGCATAACTACGAAATGTCTCGGTGAATATCTCAGAGATGATTAACAAAGGCTCGAGTATTGTTGGTCGACATTTGCAATGTGAAGCGATGTGTCTTTTCAGATGCAGATGTATAAATATTCATTCTTAATTAGAAATAAGGAGATGGTAGATAGTAGATAGATTAGAGATGGATACAGTAGAATAAAATTTTTAGAACAGAGACTATGATGCATGATTTCAGATGGAGATATCAATGAAAATCAGTTGATGTGGCAGTTCATTTTTGGTGTCAATTGTCTATTGTGCTTATTGAAAGTATTACTAAGTTGTCTCCAAGATTGATGCTTTTTGGTTGTTTAAATTGATATAACAAGTTTATATTCAGTTTATCAATGCACATTTGTTGTATCTGTGTGGTTGGTTGATTGGTTCTTTCAAGAAAAGATTAAATCCTTTTGATTGATCACAGTAATCAGGGAAATTCATCTGGATCATTAAGAAGAGCTTAGTAATCACAGTCTTGCATGTTTATACAAGTTATAAACAAAACATATGCCAAACAATTTTAGTGTTTCCAGAAAGAAGTTTCCCATTTCTATTTCATTTGACTCCTGCATACCCAATAAGGCACTAGTCTCTGCATTTTTCACCATTTAGATTCATTAATTTTCTTTACATCTGTTAACTGAACATATTAGGGTTTAGTTTTGAATATCGCTATACAATTCATACCAAATTTGATTTCATTTGTCCACTCCTACTTGCCATTGTGGGAAAAACATTTCAAGAGGAATAAGCACATTAAGTTTGCTTCATTCATATAGGTACACCCACCAACGTCTAGCAGCACCTGAAGAGTAGGAGGTCTAAAGATTCTGACCTTTTCTGTTACCCTAAAACATATCAAGAGATTGGCAGCCTCTTGAGGCATTTCGTCTGTGTTTTTGAGAGCTAACAAATTGGCGACTCTGCTGGGGACAAATCAATTCAGAATCAAGGCCTTAATCATAGAGTCAGAAACCTTGTACAGACTCCGCTAGGAATAAGAAATATCAAACATTTTCTCACTTTCAAGAAAGTGAGTGGCGACTCTGATAAAAACATTGCAACATGAATGGAAGAAGATCTCAATATAGGGGGGGTCATATTGGAGCCCCTGCTGGCAGCAGTAAGTGGATGCACAAAGATGACAAGGTTGATAAGGGTAAAAGGATAAATGAGGACATGTGCATGACGAAGAAAGACAAAGCATCAATACCACATTGTGAAACATATGACCGTTATGATACATGGAGAGATAATTCGAGCACAGAGCCTTGTACCCTTGAAGAACAAAGAAATCCATTTCAATTTTATAATCCTCAAAAACAACCAGAGTTTGATGCTAAACTCGAAGCAGAAGGATTCAGATATCAATATGAATGTGAACAAAGAATGGAGGGCAATCAAAATGAGTTCAATGAGAATGGACCTACTGATCATGAAACTCCTCAAGAAAATTATGAATCTTTAACTTATGAAGAAGTTAAAGCACGGTTTCAATCTCAAAAAAAGGAGAGGGAAGAACAGGAGAAGGCCTAGATGATACAAGAAATGAGAGATTTCAACTTGCAGAAAGCTCAAAATATTGTTCAGACATCTGATTGCCCAAAGTATGTACCACCTCATAAGTAGGGTAATCATGGTGCAGGGGCTTCTAATCCACCGGGGGTTCCTCACCATCAAGTAGGGAATCAATACAGACAGCCAAATCATCCATCTCATATTCCCACACAATATACAAATACACAACCACCTCAGGGTCACCATTATGTGCCACATCATAATACGCAATACAATAATAAATTGTATCAATACCACTACCCACCTAACCCCCCCCCTCACCAGTATACAACAATGATCAAACAATTTGACTTGGCAGGGTTTCATTTATACCCTTACCCTATGGATGGTAGTTGGAGAGGTTTGGTGCCTAAGTTCACAGGGAGTAGTGCAATTTCTGCTGAAGACCATTTAAGGAGTTTCAATGCCTTCATTCAAGACTTGGATGTACCTTATGAAGATTTACATATGAGGTTATTCATGATGTCGCTTACTGAAGAAGCCAGAGATTGGTTCAATAGCCTAACAACAGCCTCTATTGGTTCTCTCCAAATATTTCAGGACTGATTCCTTGAGCAATATGGGAATCAAAGTGCACCTGATGTTGCTCTTCTTGAATTGATGCAAATTCAGAAAAATCAGAATGACTCAATTTATGATTTCAACCGAAGATTCAATAAACTGCAGAATAAAATACCTCCTGGATCAAAATTTCCAGACTCTATGGCTTTGAGTGTTTATTTGAATGCGTTCGATCCTAAAACAGGGTATGAACTGAGAAATAGGTTCCCAAGAGATTTGGCTAAAGCCCAGAAGATAGCATTAACAATTGAAAACAATAGGAAGGCTGCTGGGATAATTGATAAAAGAGACAATCCTAGGGTTCCTCAGAAAAGTAACAATTATTAGTACAACAGGAGAATACATACATAAATGAGAGGCCTAGGCTGCATGACATGCCCTATAATACAAACTGGAAGGATGGAAAACCTATAACAAATAGTCTTAGAAACAAGGAAACTCCTGATCCATTGAGGAACAAGGGAACCTATATGGTAAATAACAATTATTTCTGTGAAGTTTGTGATAAGCCACATTCCCCAGATTATTGTGTTGTAGCCCAAAGAATGCAAGAAGAAGGAATGTTGATGGGAAACCGTGGAGAAGATCACACAGTGTATTTGACTTCAAATAATTTTCACCATGTTGAGGGGAGGTACTCATCTTTAGAGGACGAAGGTTATGAGTACGATGTTTCAAATCAGAGATACAATGTCCATATGGATGAACAACAGGCTCTTTCTAACTCTGAAGAAGATTATACAGAGCTACATTCTGTTGAGGAGTCTACTCAGTGTAGTATGAGGAAACTCACTGAAGAGGAGATAGAAAGATTCACCATTGCTACAGTTGAAGAAGCAAAGAGTAAGTACTGGTTGAGAAACAGGATAGTAAATGAGAAGGAGGGTGTCCCCAGGGGGATGTTTATGAAAGATCAAAAGGTGACACAAGGAATTTCGAAGAAAACAAAAGGAAAACATCATGATAAAAGTGAACAGAAGCCTGTCCAAAAGGAGGAAGTAAAGGAATTACATAAAGAAATGCAAAAGACTGATCAGCCAAGTAAAAAGGAAAAAGAAGAGAACAAAGGAGAAACATTGGAGTAGAAGAAAATGATTAAGGTAGAAGGCTCCCCTTTTGACTTCACTCAGGCGTTATCCTAGGTAAAAATGTATTTTCCATTACTTGAGATGATGAAAATTAAGGAATATAGAGAAGTGTTGTTCAATTGATAACAAATGGAAATGAAAAACATATGAATTCTGAAAATAAAGTGGCTACTAAAGCAGTTAGTAGGCAAGAGAAAGTAAATATCCCAGAAGTTTGCTTGAGTGATGTATTAACAACTCCCCCACAAGTTGATCCTTTTTTCACTACTCTACTTATAAACAACAAATTGTTGAGGAATTACATGATAGATTATGGCGCTGCCATAAACATTATGCCAGTTGGAGTTATGGAGCAGCTTGGCATGTGGGTTGATACTAATGGGGGAAAGTGCTATGCAATGGATAACAAACCTATTCTGTGGTAGGTATTATGAGAGATGTTGAAGTCAAACTGGTTGCTTATCCACAGGTGGCTTATAATATAGATATAACATTAATTGATACCCCTCCTCAGTTTGGGATGCTCTTATCAAGATAGTGGACAACAATGGTTGGTGGAAATGTCCAGTTTGATTTGTCTTATGCAACTATTCCAGTGAATGGTCAGGAAGTCAAGTTGTATAGGGGGCCAAGGATGAACCAAGTTGTTGACTGTGTACCACAAGATCAAATCAATTGTTTTTGTGATGTCGATCTTGGAAATTTCAAGATAGAATCAGCCCAGCCAGAATTGGTCAATACTGATCCAATTGAAAAGCATGTTGCGCATGACTGCAATGGTGTGTGGAAGATGTACTTTGGTGGAGCATGGGAGCCTGAATCATTTCATTGGCCAGAGTCATCAAAACAATGTACATTTGATCTAGCGAATAAATTTGTTGATACCATGCAGGGGAAAAGGTATGAAGACAATAGTGACATCACAGATGAGTATCTGGAGATCGATCAGACACTGCAGCCAATAGAAGATGAGACATGTGCAAGTCAATATGATTCATTTGATGACCTGCATGAGGAAGATGAAGATATTGAAATTATTTCCTGCATAACATATTATGACAAGGAAAGCAGTGTATGTTATGAGGGATCCAGTGAATATTCAGATTCTGATGATGAACCTGAGGACTTTGATCTACAATCAAGGAATTTTTCCACCTCTTATGAAGATCAGGATGAAGAAGCAATGGGAAATGTTGATTCATTTGATAGTGAGTATATAATACCTCCAACTGCAATTGAAAGCCTTGAAGACACATTTGAGGATGAAGAGGTTTGTACATCTGAAAATGGTTTCCAAACTTTTTCAAACCCATTGTATGATGAACTAAAAGAAGATCATATGATATTTTGCAAAGGTGTGCCCAAGAATGAATCTCAGGTATTTTCAAATCCACTTTATGGTAAAGAGGAGATATTTTCAGACAAACAAAATGATGGAATAAATGACTGTGCTGGTTATGTTTCTGATTTTTCATTCTCTGATGATCTTGGACCTCTTTTTGATGATGACAAAAGTGAAGAATACAATTGTAGTGATGAGAATGTAGAAACTTGTTCACTCAGCACTGAGCAAATTTCAGATTTGCTAACTCTTGAATATCAGAGATGTGTACATGAGGGTGGTCCTGAAGTTTTGTGTCCAGCTTACATTTGTTTTGACAGTGAAAGTTCTTTGTGTAATGATTCATGTGACTCCCAGTACATTTCTTGAAATGATGGAGAAACCGTTGAAGTTGATCAAAAATATGTGTCCATTCAAGATGAGGTATGTGATTTTGAAATTCCTAACTCATGTGGAGAAGACATTTATTTGCATACCAAGGATGACATAAGTCTAGCATTGATTGGTTCATATATGCATGATATTGAGGATATGAGTCATAATCTAGTGTTGTCTCCAAAAGGTGATACCGAAGAAGTGCAAAAGGTTTCAGATTTTTTTGTCTCAAACAACATTGATATGAAAATTTTTTGTTTCTCAAGAGAAGCACTTTGATGGTAAATTTTTAGTACAACTGGGAGAGTGTTTTATAATTCATAACAGTGAGAAAGATAATGAGAAATATTGCATTGAATATTCATGTACTTTGTATGTTAAATATAAAGAGATTTGTCCCATGATGATGAAGAATTTGAACTGCAAAATGGTGAAGGGAATTTGGGCCAAGCTAAGCATGACGATTCTCTAAAAACTTTCAATAACAGTGACAGGGAAGATTGCATGAATGTTTTCAAGAAGAATTTGAGGAGCCTAAGGAAAAACCAGGTGTTTGACAGAGGAAAGTATGGGTTTGAATTTTAGACCGTAACAGTTCAAAACTGATGAAGTTGAGAAACACAGAGGATTAAGGGTTTCCAGTGCATGGAAAACTCTTGATGATCCTCTTAAAATTCTTTTCCATGCACAGTAGTTTAGGGTTTTGTTCATCTCCATTTCACATTCATTTTCATTCCATCTTGCTCCTATAATTCATCATCATATGTCTGGTCTGCTCACCCAAAGATCTGGATCCTTGCAATGATTTCACAACCATTCATCCCCAGACGGAGCCACTATTAGAACTGTAAAATTCTGATGATTTTACATGTTGTTCATACTCATAATTTTCCAAATAAGTCCTACCATAAGCATATTTTCCCCATTTTTGGCCATGTGGTACCATAATTTCCATCGAGTCTTGAATAATTCACATTATATTCTATATCGACATGAGATTTTCAAGGTCTCCTAGACCCATAATGCATTTTTGTTAATATACATCTGTCGTTGCCTATCGACAAGACCTCAGGGATGTCACAGCGATTGGAATTCATCAACAGGCACCTATCGGCAGGACATTTTCATTGTCTCAGTGACTCAAAAGGATTATTTTCGGCCAAGACAAAGACTTCGGGATGAGGTCTTACCGATTGCATTATGTCTCAGCGACTAGCACATAGAATGATGTATCGGCAGGAGTTATGTCTTCGGTATGTGGTATCACCGAATGGGTCCTGTCTCACCGACCATGTGCACGTGGACATACTTCGACCAAACAAATGGTATTCGGCATGAGGTCTTGGCGAGATCTTATTGTCTCACCGACCGGCAATAGAAGGAGCATGTCGGTGAGAGATTTTTCTTCGGGGTGAAGTCTCAGTGAACTCTTATTGTCTCACCAACTAGCGTGGAATGAACAAATACTTCACAAGAGTTATGTCTTCGGAGTATGGTCTTGGCGAGTGCATTGGGTCTCGCTGATAAAACACAAAAAGATTCTATCGGTGTGAGGTCTCATCGAGTGCCTCCAGTCTCGCTGACAAAGTGCAAAGGAATTATATCGAGGGTCTTCGGTGTGAAGTTATACAGTCTTGCCAACCTGTTTTGTCACGTTGACATATTGCTTCATCAGTGTGAGAATGATATTGTCATGGCGATCAAATGTGAACTTAAGGAAATTTCTCGGTGAGACATATGGTGCCTATGAGACGTCTCCCCGACTCCATGAGTCACAGTGAAACAAAAGGATCAAAGGGATATCTGTCGATAGGACTTTGGACTTCGGCATAACTACGGAATGTCTCGGTGAATGTCTCAGAGATGATTAACAAAGGCTTGAGTACTGTTGGCCGATGTTTGGAATGCGAAGCGATGTTTCTTTTCCGATGCAGATGTATAAATATTCATTCTTAATTAGAAATAAGGAGATGGTAGATAGTAGATAGATTAGAGATGGATATAGTAGAATAAAATTTTTAGAACAAAGACTATGATGCATGATTTCAAATGGAGATATCAATGAAAATTAATTGATGTGGCAGTTCATTTCTGGTGTCAATTGTCTGTTGTGCTTATTGAAAGTATTACTAAGTTGTCTCCAAGATTGATGCTTTCTAGTTGTTTAAATTGATATAACAAGTTTATATTCAGTTTATCAGTGCACATTTGATGTATCTGTGTGATTGGTTGATCGGTTCTTGCAAGAAAAGATTAAATCCTTTTGATTGATCACAGTAATCAGGGAAATTCATCTGGATCATTAAGAAGAGCTTAGTAATCACAGTCTTGCATGTTTATACAAGTTATAAACAAAACATATGCCAAACAATTTGAGTGTTTTCCAGAAATAAGTTTCCCATTTCTATTTCATTTGACTCTGCATACCCAATAAGGCACTAGTCTCTTCATTTTTCACCATTTAGATTCATTCATTTTCTTTACATTTGTTAACTGAACATAGTAGGGTTTAGTTTTGAATATCGCTATACAATTTATACCAAATTTGATTTCATTTGTCCACTCCTACTTGCCATTGTGGGAAAAACATTTCAAGAGGAATAAGCACATTAAGTCTACTTCATTCATATAGGTACACCCTCCAAGGTCTAGTAGCACCTGAAGAGTAGAAGGTCTAAAGCATCTGACCTTGTCTGTTACCCTAAAACGTATCAAGAGATTGGCAGCCTCTTGAGGCATTTCACCTGCATTTTTGAGAGCTAACATCTCTAATGTGTTAATTTCTTGTGGTTAATTGCTTATTCATTAGATCTAAGATTAAAGTTAAGATAAGTTGGAAAATTTTAAATTTCTATGACAACTGATTCCCCCCCTTTTCAGTTGTCTATCCTTATTTTTCCAAAAATATCCTCGCTAATTAACTTGATGTCAAACCATTATGCGGGCTCGAAGGTGCGAACCACCATCTATGAGCCACCATCCCAGCCCTGCCATCTTCAATTGACCATCACATAGAGGCATCTTGTGGGTTCCCACCCATGCCATTCTGAATGACTTAGACTTTGAAGCTAATACGGAGCCGACCTCTCTACCTACGGGTCCCGCAATGCAGGATTTCGTTTGTGGGATTCTGCCATGCCAGTGTCATTCCAAATGGCAGAGCTCTAAACGGTTGTGAGGTCACCTGCCTTTGCACCCTCTTAACCCACATGGTAAATGATTGTACTACCACCTCCCAAATTTCATGAATAATGGACACATGAGCATAAGCACATTACTGCCTTGGTGGGCCCCAATTATGGTGTGAAAATCTTGATGGAGGTGGAAACATGCGGGTCGCCATTCCCTCTGTGTTGTTTCCCTATTGCATGCTTTAAAATGGCTGCCAGACCAGGGAAACTCGCATCCATGGGCCTGCATTGCTCTATTTTCCTCGAACAAGAGCCAAACGATGATTTATGATGAATATTTTGATCTTTGGAAGATGAAATGCTTGATCTAATATCTATTTTGCAATATTTCACTAACGCTCCCCTCATTTTATACATGAATATGCTTACTGCACTTTTTTTTACAAGATTTATGGAATCAACTGTAGGACCATTGAGGGCATCCGTCGAGAAATACAAAGGGAAGAAGTCTGCCAAAGTTCTGAGAGGAAAGGAAGATAAGGACCAGATGAAATACTAGTTCTAGGGAGCAGAAATCACCTCCAAGGTCACTTCCATGTGGGACACAATCATAGACACTAATCTAGGATAGGTTGATATAGACAAAGTCAAAAAAAGGGTCATCACTAACCCCACCATAGATAATGAAAAGAGAATCATAAAGATTGGTTTGGCTAAGGAAGATGATTTCCCACTAGCTCTTGTGGCCCCAGAGTTGGTGATGGCTTGCAGAGAATCTTACTAGGAAAAAATCAGAAGGATTGTTGATCGTGAGGGTAAAGTGTTGGATGACTTGTCTACCAGGTCCATAGGGTAAATGTTCCACATACCTCCCTTTGACCCTATGGAGGAAATGTCAAAGGAATATGTAGAAAGTATGTGGAAGGTCGACCCCTTAAAATGAAAAAAATTAATTAACCAATACTGGTTAAAGGAGAAGAGGGGCAGTACAAACAAGGTGCCCCAAGAATTGTTTAGAAGTGATTTTTATGAGGACTATCATGACTTAGTGACCTTTTTGTACAGAATCATGGGAATCCCTACTATGTCCCACTTTCAAGATTGGATTTTTTACTTTATATAGGAGATTATCAGAGGAAAAACCAAGTTTCACTAGGCTAGAATGATCAATAACAACTTGCATCAATAGTTCCTGGCAGTCAAGAAGACCTCCCAATTCTATATAACCTCTTATTTGGGCTATCTTCTAGTTGATCCCTTTCCTTACAAGGGATTATTTTTTGCACAAAGCCCAACTCCAAGAAGAGAATTAAAAGTATATGATAGGCACCTGCAGCTGCAATATCGAAATTTCAAGAAAGACTATTGTAGGGTGAATGATGCCTTCATTAGGCACATTATCAGACTTCTCATAGGGGACTTTGAGAGGAGAGTCTCACATAGCACTTGTGCATTCATCCATAGGTTTAGATTTCTATTCATATAGTTCAACAAATTCACGTACATTTGAATAAAATGCTTCTTCAAAAGGCCATACAAATTGCCTCGGTATCCAAATGACCGGATAATTTTGCTAGAAGTCTCTAGGTAGTTGCAAAATGTACATAATCTCCTCAGTGGAAAACACCAAGCAACAATACCATATCCCCTCACATTTGGGCAGGGAATGTACACCCTCGTGGCTGTGCAATGCATGGAATATTCCGAGAATGAAATTTTTGAATATAATCTAGGGCTCCATACTACTCGGCCTAGGATAGATCCATACGACAAGTTGAGGAAGTTTGTTGGAAGGGAATACATCCACTTGCACAACATTGAATACTTTACGGCTAATTGTCAAGATGAAAAGGAGGTACACATGAGGCATTATAGGTGTATGACTATTTACTTTGTTAAGACAGTCAAATTGTTCCTGGTACTAGATCAGATCATAGAAGATGAAAAAACTGTCATAGATCTAGGGTATGATGCTATTACTAACCTGTCATTGCCCCTAATAGACTGGAATGAATAATAGATCAAAGACCTCAACATTTTGACAAAGCTAGTAGAGCATAGAATGAGAGAATGGATCAATGCACATATAGCTTAGTTGAAGCTCCAAGGAGCCTCTCTGACCTATAGTGAGCTCAAAGATGAGCTCGAGAGTGAAACAGATAGTGGGACTATTGTGTAGAAGTTGAAAAACCAACTTCACAGTACCCAAGAATCACCTGCAAACAATCACCTGTCACATGCAATAGATATTCAGAACAAAATGGAGAGATGTTTTGTAAACCCTCAAAGCAAAATATGTGCAAGAAAAAACCAAAATAATAATTATTGAAAGTAATTGTTTTACAAATAATACAAAATCCTTCAAAAAGGAAATCATGCAAAAAGGCAAGACATGCACAACCCTAATATTATCTTGAGCAAAAAGACAACTCAACTAGATAAGGATAATCATTAACCTAGGAAATAAAATATGCCTAAGTAAAATTATGCTAAAGTGTAATTAAATAATTAATTACACGAACACCCCCCCATAAGTGCAACTTAGGGAGAAGCAAATTATTATGCAAAGATGAGTCTCGACAACAAGGCCTAATCAGGTACTCATTTACAAATGCAATGCAAACTAAATCAAATGGGGTAAAGGAGAAACCACATGGGAACAAAAACTCCTCCCCAAAATAGAATGCAAGAAACTAACTAAGTGATGAAAGATGGAGGACTCCATAAGACCCCCCAAGTACACCATCCATCACAAAGATACATGAAAGAACCCCCCCAGAAGAGAGGAAGAAAGAGGCCACATATCCCCCCAAGAATGAAGGAGCTCCAAAAGAACTGAAGAAACTGCATCTCATGAAAGAAGTGAGAGGGAAGAGGCCGAATGAATGAAATCTCTGAAGGTGAAGTAGGTGTAGCCCAAGATGTCTCCACAGAAGTAGTTGTGACCTCAAAAAATGAACAAGTCAAAGTAGGTGAAGACTGAATAGAAACCTCCAAAGATGAATGATCAACAAGATCTTGTTGTACTGAAATAGAAGAAGCCACATCGGTAGCCACAACAATAGCAATAGAAGGTGGAGGAGATGGAATGGAAGGCTTGAGAATAGGATCCAAAGTGAGAACACCAATGTTCAAGAAGCCAAATCTCTCCTTTGAATGATGATGCACACTAGAAGTGTGAGGAACAGTTGTAGGAACAAAAGCACCATCAGTAGCAAAATCGGTAAAGGAATACAATCGAGATGAGTGATCCACTATCCCAGTAGCAAAAATTGCTCTACTCTCCAAGTCTCTGATGATAACCAAATCAGGTGTGAACTCCACAGATCTCCTAGTGCCTCCATGTGTGATCTGATAAATGGAAAGAAGGTTGTTTTTCAAGCGAGGTACACACAAGACATCCTGAAAGGAGTGGTCCCCAAAACTAATAGACCCCTTACCTGTAACACTCATGTAAGTGTTGTTTCCCATCAAAATGGGAGACATAGTGCAAGGCTCAAAGGAAGTGAACATAGACTATGAAGATGCCATATGATGAGATGCTCATGAATCTAGAAGCCATCTCCCTGATCCAATACCTGAAGAATCACAAAGAGCATGCCCCTTCATATCTAATGAAGTATGTAAACCAGTTGTGCCCCTATCATGCTGCTCTGAAGAAGAAGAATGAGGAGAAGAAGATGATGAAGACATCCTAGAAGACAAATCAATCTGATGTTTCTAAAGAAGATGTTTTAGCTCATCAATGTCCTTGTAACAATTATGTTTTGCATGTCCTTCCCTCTTGCAATATGCACATGTATTCTTCTCCTTCCTAGATGATTTCCCCTTAGAAGAGGAGGATGAATTTGAGGACTCCTTTTTCTACTCATGAGGTTTGGAATCCTTTTGTTTCTATTTCTTTCCTTTGGTTGTAGAAGCCTTTTGATCTCTAGGCTCCTATGATGCAATAAGTTCTTGTGATGAAGAAGCTTTCACCGTTCCCATGCTAGCTAACTTAGCTTTCTCTCAAGTGAGATATGAAGCAAAGTCATCAACAGATGGCATAGTGAATCTCACACCAAGTGCATCCCTAGTGGCATAAAAGGTAGAAAAAAAATTTGAATAATCTGGTCCAAGCTTAGAAAGAATGGACAATATCAACTGAGTGTCTTCCTTCTCAACACCACACTATGACAACTGCAATCTAAGAGACTTGATTTTGGTGAAAAATTCTTGGATGCTGTCAAAATCCCTAGGATTTAAGCCAATAATCTCATTCTCTAATTGAAACCCTCTCATAGTATCTTGCTTCCCAAACAAAGACTCTAAAGTAGTCCATATTTCATTGGGTGTAGTGCAAGACTCAATATGAAAAAGAAGGTCAGATGAAAGAGACAGACATAATGTACCATAAGCTTCATCACACCTATCAAACCACTTTCTCTTTTTAGTAGCACCTGTAGGTTTAATTTTTGTACCCATGGTTACCCTATACAACCCTTTGTGTTTCAAATGAATCTCCATTTGTTTTTTCCAACCAAAATAGTTGAATGGAGTAAGGGGTGCAATGTTATGTGCATCCATGATAGAAAAAAAATACTCTCAAAGAAAAAAAAAAGCTCCTGATTTGTACACTTCCCAAAAACAAAGGTTGAGTTTTGATAAAAAAATTAGATACCTGGAGAAAATTTTGCAAAATCGGGTCTGTTATCTGAGAAGAGGTCGGAACCAGCTTTTCGATGCCACTTGAATCACGAAAAATTGATAAACGAGGCAAAATATATGCCCTCCGGAGTGAAAACAACAACTTTGACTTCAGAGGCTGAAAAATGCATCAAATATATAAAAACAAAAAATCATACCATGACCAATGTGAAGCACTCAGAATCAACTTTGCGGTGATATCTTGTTTTCGAAAAACTGACATCGTATGCAAAAGTTATGAAAAAATGAAAAAAAGGCCTATTTTAGGACCTTTCAGCACTAAACATGGTAAAAAATGAAGCCCTTTTTCTCTCGGCCCTTGGTTCTACATGTGACCGGCTGCTGGCGCATTTTAAGAAAAAAAAAAGGCTGAAAGTGCTAAGTGCTTGGTTGCCTATATGACCACTGACTTGAAGTGTTGGGGACCCACGGGTCTGAATGTTGGGGCTCGATCGGTAGCCCCTGGTCCTCCAAAGGCCACTAGCGAGGGCGGAAAAGCCCTAGGGGGTTAATCATCAGTGGCAGACCGATGGACCAGCGCAAGAGGAGCGACATGGCTGAAGATTGGTGGATGTTAGGCTGAGATCGGGTGGTAGAGTGGATTTGAACTGTCTGTACAAAACTGGGCTTGATTTTTTAATAGTTTTTTTTTTTAATGTTGTACCTCGTTATGCATGCCCTGGGGCCGTACGGCCTTGGGGCTATTTTTTTTTTGCCTTTTTTTCAAATTTATCTAAAATCGATGAAATGAAAGGTGTTTCTAGGGTTTTTGGGTGCTTTGATCGTGATGGCGATGTCTGTTTGGCCCAAAAATGCACAAAAAATTAGGCTACCCCCAGATCTACTAAAAATCAGCCTGACTTGAAACCCTTGCACAAAAAAAGATGTTGTGAGAGAATATATTCAAATAACGAACATATAGCCATAGGTTTGGAGCTCTGATACCATGTAGAAGTTGAAAAACCAACTTCACAGTCCCCAAGAATCACCTGTAAACAATCACCTATCACATACAACAGATATTCAAAACAAAAAGGAGAGATGTTCTGTAAACCCTTAGAGCAAAATATGTGCAAGAAAAAACCAAAATAATAATTATTGAAAGTAATTGTTTTACAAATAATACAAAATCCTTCAAAAAGGAAATCATGCAAAAAAGAAAGACATGCACAACCCTAATCTTATCTTGAGCAAAAAGACAACTTAACTAGATAAAGATAATAATTAACCTAGGAAATAAAATATTCCTAAGTAAACTTATGCTAAAGTGTAATTAAATAATTAATTACACCAACATGTTGCTGCCCCAATTAAGGAAGCTCCCAAGTCTCCTCCAACCACAAGGTCAAGGAAGAGAAAAGAAGTGTTGGAGTGCCAACCGAAACATAAGGTGTATTCACAGAAGGTTTCAATGGGTGAGACCTCGAAAAGGGCCAAGAAATCAGGTAGATTATCTGAAATGCAAACAATTCAGGAAGAACCACTCTACAAAGGAGAAGAAGAAGAGGTCGAGCAACTAAATTCACCACCTATCGCCTCTACTCTTTCCATGAATTCCACTCCTCCTCCAATATCTCAAATATTACCTACTTCCTCTCCACTTGTGGTGCATATCTCAATTCACCTTGCCTCCACCTCGCCAACTATTCCAATTATAGTGTGAGACTCCTCATCCGCTACAACCTCACCAATCTCATTCTCTTCAATGTTTCCCTAAACTATAGTTCCTCCAACATCCACAATTATAATGCCTACTCTCACCCTGCCAGAAGCTTTTGCAAGGCATATGCAAAATATACCCATGGAACTCTCTAGGGTTTTGATGAATCCTATTGTCTAGGCTGCTATGGCTCAAGCTGTTGTTGGTATCCCTCTCCCTCCTCCGACAGAACAACCAAAGATGGAAGCAAACATGTAGATCTCAAAGGAAATGTAGAGACAACAGAGGGAGGCTTCTAAGGAGATAGATGAGGAATTTTGAAGATCCCTTTAGGGATGAGTATCATGAACACCCAAAACATCAGAACATGACCATTGATGAGGTGGTATATTAAGAAGGGTCATAGTCCTTCTAAGAAAATGTTGAAGACCCTAGTACCAAATATGTGGTATAGTCTTCTAACTAGGAACTTGAGGAGTTGTCTAAACAACTCAAAGACATCAAAGAGGAAGTTGAGAGGCAGTCTTCTAAAGAAAAAGAGGAAACTGGTGATGACGTGGAAATATCTATAGAGCCTCCAATAAAGGGACAAGACAAATGCCTCAATCAAGAAGAAGAAGAACCTCCTAAGAAGGAGGAAGGAAAGAGAAGTTGGAGTTGAAGAAGAAGAAGAAAAGCCTAAAGAAGAGGCTGAAATGAAAAAGAGCCCAAAGTCAAAACACCACACAAAGATTAGGAAAGAAGAAGAAGGAGCACTTGAAAGGGGAGACAGTCCTAGGGAAAATGTAGCTACTACCGGTTTTCTCAAAGAAAAAACCATATTCATTTGGGACTCAGATGAAGAAGAAGAAGAGAGAATAAAGCAGGAAGCTTCAGACCATGAGGAAAGGGAAATCCAACATGCTCAAAGAGAAGAAGGTGATCATGAATCACCAAAGGAGGAACCCCAAATGCCTAAGTGGTTGGAAAATCAACTACAAAAGAAGACCCCCACTCTCATGGATCCTAAGGAAAGGCTAGAGGTTATCCTAGCATGAGCTCAAATAGGAGAAAAGAGAGAAAAGAAGCCAAGGGTCCAATCCCACATCATGATGGATGCTTCTGGATCAAGGACAGTACAAATTTCCACCCCAGTAATGGACAAGGGAGAAGGATTTAGCTATAATATCTCCACCATCGACCTGGGCACAACTATAAGAGAACAAAAGATTGATCAACTCTAGGGATTGGTTGCCACAATCATTCATCAGATGAGAAAGGACTAGTCCTCTAAGGAGGAGTTGAAGGAACAAATGGTGGACCTCAGCGCCTACATCCAACAATGGTCTTCTACTGAGGAGTTACCATTGACATCATCGGCCCCACCCTTGCTTCTCTCCAAGGATCACGTAAGCAAGTTAGAAAGGAGAAAGAACTGGACCAAGGCTACTAAAGAGTGGTTTTGATGAGTGATCTACAATGGTGATATGACCATTGGCCATGTCGTCCAAAGGATAAACAAATTCTGGGAAGTACAAAAATAGCTCGAAGGCATAGAGAGAATTTGAAATTACTTCCCTAAATTATATAGGATTACATATCCCAAACTCGAGGCTATCCTCAAGATGCCCAAGAGAACTTGGGAGAAGGAGATGGCCATAGTGAAGGATGATCATTGGTTGATCGAGACGTGGAAAATGGGCCTACATCACAGAATGGAAATCCTAGAGTAGGTACTCCATGAAGTAGAGCTCAACTTAGAATGGGTCAAGGAACATCAGATGAATTGTGAGGAATATATGAATCTCATGACGGATTCCAACTGTGTGAGGAGGAAGGAATCCATCAAGAAATATATGAAAAAAAAGATCAAATGTAGGATTGAAATCATAAACTAATCTAATTCAAAACACTTAATCTATCCTATTCCATCACTCATGAAATGTGCAAATCTAAGATATTTGAATCAAAGTAAGATCCTAAGATATTCAAATGAAATTCAAACAACAAGAAGAGATTACCATCCCATGTTGGAGTGTATTTGCATGATGTTGGGTTGTTCGTATCACTACAAAGCCTCCATTACTTGTACGCAAAAGCTTGATGATTGATTCTTGTTCTTGAAGAAATGATGAAGCTCTCTCAATGGTGATCTTGAAAGCACTTCGTTGCATAAGGTAAGTTGAAATTCTCATGATTATTTGTGAAGAGAAAGGCTTGTTATATAGAAAAAACAATTTTGAATCAACGGTCAAGAGCGTGTTGGAGGAAATCCAGATCACGATCAAAAGGAGTTGAGAGGATTTAGGCATGAGGAGATTGTGCAAAGTTGATTGCACAATTAGGGTGATTGAAGAATAGAATGGATAGTTAGGATTTTGATTGCTTAGTTAGCAATTGATTGATTAGTTAGGGTTGAGTTAGGAATTAGATGGTTGTATTAGCAAACTCATATTGCTTAGTTAGCAAAATAGATTACCTAGTTAGCAATCCATGATTTCCTCAATCAAAAAGTGGGTGAGGAATATTAATTAATTAATTTAATTCATTCATTCATTCCAATTTGATTTTGATTTTGATTTTTTCCAATTTAAATAGTTTGATTTAATTATTCAAATTTTGGAGGGAAGTGTGATAATTAAAATATTATGATTTAATAATTCAATTAATTTTGAGGAATAAGGTTAATTAGTGACGTAATCAAATAATCAATGTTGTTTGACTAATCAAGATGAACTAAGATAAGAATAGGACTTTATTAAATAAATGTAATTTATTTAATTGGTGAAATGATGGTATGATTCTGATAAAATATTGTTGTATTATTGATTAATAAGATGAAATAGGGTTTTAAATGTAGTTCAATGTGAACATGGTATAGATATCTGTGGATGGTCGAGATGATTAGGGATGTTTTGAGGAGATGTTGAGATGTTCCAAGTTAATTCAAAAGATGTCCTAGGGTTGATTTAGGAGTCATTAGGAGTTGAAGGTGGGATTGTTCCAAAGGCGTTCCAGGTTGTTCAGGAGTTCATTTCGAGTCATTTGGGGTGCTAGGATATTTCAGATAGATTCGAGGAAGTTGTTTTGAGTCATTCTGAATTGATTTAGAGTTATTTTGAGTCATTTCGGGGTCATTTTGAGATATTCCAAGTTGATTTAGAGTTGTTTTGAGTTGTTTCGAGGTCATTCTGAGATGTTCTAAGTTGATTCAGAGTTGTTCTGAGTCATTTTGCAGTCGTTCTAAGACATTCTAAATTTTTGATAAGTGTTAAGTCAGTTTTACATGTCTACATTTTTCCCCTCTTTGATACAAAGTACTAGTTGCTTTGTTTCAAAGATTCTATTTTTAAGATCAAGTCTTTTGAAAAAAAAAATTATGGCCCACTGTGCCCCAGTGTTTCGTGGAATGATGGTAAGATTCTATGCTGCCCCCTCGAGAGGTTGACCAAAAATTTCCAATTTTGAGGTCAGGCTCATAGCCTCAATGGAAATTTTAGTTGTAGAAAATCTGAAAACCATGTACACTATTGCAAATATCAAGAAATTCTACCCCATTTAAAAAAAATAATTGAAATATACTTCTGTATGACCAAGATATGGTCATTTGAAGATAGGGTAAAAAATGTCCTAATCAATAGTGAATTTTTGTGATTTCTAAGCATTTTCCTGAGTTTGCTCACCTTTGCATGTTGAGAATCCATGACTTTGACTTATTTCCATGCCTTTGACTAGGATCTTCACTTTTATTTTGAAGCATTTTCTTGAAAAGCTCGCCTTTGACTATTTGAAGTCTTGAAAGCTCGCCTTTGACATAGATCCTTGCCTTTGACTTATTTCCACACCCTTGTTTCCTTGCCTTTGCTTGAAAAGATTTCCTTTGTATGAAAAGTTCACTTTTGTCTAGTGCTTTCTAAGCATTTGCTCAAAAACCCTTGCATGTGCTTTTTTTTTGCCTATTTTCAACCCTCAGTCTTTTTTTTATCATTTTTGTGTCATTTTGTGTCACTTTACATGTTTAGAGTGAAACCCTAATATCATGAGTTAAAATGATTGTAGATTGGTCATCTTGTTAGACAGCTAGATCCAAATGGTGCTCTGTAGCTTGGTCTATAGAGTGTTTCCCTTTTTGTTGGGCAGTGTACTTGATCTTTATGTTGTTCCTTGTTCAGAGGCATTTTGTAGACATGTATTTTGTATGCCTATACTCATTTTCCTAGTCTAGGTCTCATATAGATATTGTGATTTTGCATATCTTATCATACTCAGGATGTACTCTCCTTTTCTATGATGATGTATATGATATATACCTTCTTCAATTCATTCTCATTTTATGCTCATGTGATGATGATATATGATGATGTATGCATATGATATGGATGGATGAATCATATATTGTTTCATATGATGTTTTATTATGGATGATCAATATATCGTCTTGATATATGATGTTTATGTCGTGTTGATATAAGATGGTTGTATGCCCCATACATGATACATGATGTTTTTATTGGTTTATTATCATCATGATATGTACTGATGACACTGTGGATGTAGGATGGATGTTAGTTAGAAGAAATATCTTATGATAGTTAGAAAAATTATGTTAATTAGAGGAAATATTGATGATGGATAGAAATGTGATGATGTTGCTTTTTCTTTAGTTGGAGGCTTCACAATTTTGAACAATCCTATTTGATGTAGCAAACAGATACGATGCACTAGGGTATTAATGACCAAGGTGACTTTGTATCCATTGCATGGAATTTTCACTCTACAAACAAAGAGTATTCTTGTTCATACCAGACATACGAAAACTTTGTTTAAATTATATTGTTAGGTTGTGTTAGAACTTTTTGGACCAGTCACACAGAGAGGTATAGGACACCTAACATGAAAATGCGACACAAATTTCAGACCATTTACACAAAGAGGTATGAAATACCTAACATGCAACTGCTACATGAATTTCAAACCATTTACATAAAGAGGTATGGATTACCTAACATGTAACTACTACACAAATTATTTCAACACAACTTCCATACAATCAATAAAGCAAGTATTTGCCATGATAGTTTTACAAAAATATCTTACAAACAAAAAATAGAAATGATGGTTAATTTCCCCCATTCCTTCTTCTCTAAATCCTTATGGACATCCTCGAGGGATCCTGGGAATGAGTCAATAATGTAAATCACAAAAATAAAACTATAAAAAGATAAAAAAGAAGTTACAATATCACTTGCCATATATGTTTGGGGTGGGGCTATTATTTGTTGTTGATCATGTCTATCGTAGGAATGGATCCGTTAAGACATATCTTAGGATGTTGTTGGGACTTGTCAAAAAGATAGGTATTTGTTACTTTGGCCTTGTTTTTGGCTACTTATAGTCAGAGCTTTTACGATTGTTTGCTTGAAAGTTCTAGTTGTTGATGTTTGCTTTGTTTTTTCGTTTGTTTTTTCAAAGGGTGAGTGCAATGATCTGTTTATTATGGGTGATATTTTATTGAAGATTTTGATGGACGAGATGGTTTCTTTTTATTTTCTGAGTTTTATGATGTTATTTTTTGAAATTTTTCAGGAACTAACCTAGGGCCTTGGGGGCTCATCAAAGATAAGTGTTGTGTAGTTTCGCACACATGCCCCACTGAAACTAGGGACCCTCTTTTGCTCTGGTATTTTGGCATCTTTTGGGCCTATTGATTTTAATGTCCTAATTTCTTTTGAGGTCCTTGGATTTTCATCTGGCCCACCCAAGCTATTCCCCTAGGTCACACATTGAGAAACTTAAGTTTTGAACAATTCGGGTTTTCACTCAGGGTCGAGATTATCTGTCCCATCCAGATTTTCTTGGATTCCATCCAAAGCCTGGTGAGGTAACTTTAGCATTGAAGTTTGGAAAATTGAGGACTCCGTGGAATTCCACTTGGTCCAGATAGTTTTGGATTTCGTTTTGTTGTCGGGTTCCTGAATTTCTCCATTCTGTCTTGTCTGCACCATTAGTGCACCTAGGTAAGATTTACGAGGTCGAATTTAAAGGGATTTGGGATCACTTGCTCTCATCTTTGTTGTGCATTTGTTCTTACATCTAAGATTGCATGAGTTGAAGCTTGAATTTCTTGATTTGATTTTTGGTGTGTGGATTTCTAGTGTTTCAAGTTGATTTGGTGCTAGGGCATTCGAGTTAGTCACTCATTACATTTGTGGTTGAATTTGATCTATTCATGGTATGTGGTTTCGGTCCTGACTCTCAAGTTGCTATTGATTTTTGATGCTTTCTAATTTAAATCCATCTGGGAGCTAGACTCTACATGATTGACGATTGAATATGTTAAACTAGGGTTGTGTTTAGGGTTCAAGGATTCTCAATGCTTATCTAGTATTTCGCCCTAGTTCATTCGGTCAAAATGTTCAACTGTATCGCATGTCAGTGAGACACCAAATTGTGTCTCCCTGATGCCAAAGTGTTCGATCACAGAACTTGTTGACAAGACAAACGCTATCGAAAGGGATCACTCCAAACTCACTCATCTCACCGATGACTTCCAACCATTTCGTCGGTAGGAGTCACAACGATATGCATCTGGAACAACTCCATCGATGAGACATCTACCGTCGCCCTGAGATATAAGTTTCATTCCAACAGACCAAAGGTCACGCCAATCTCTGGGTTTTTTCCTAACTTCGGGACTTTCCTTTCTTGCTGGATTTTCTTGGATTCCTTTAGTTTCTCAGAAATGTACTGGTGTTCAGAGTTTTGCACTCTTCGCAGAATTCTGGTCTAGCTGGTTTTTTCCAAATTTTCTGCTAAGTATTGTGCCACTTGAGATGATTTACAGAAGAATGATTTTGGATGATGAATGCTTGATATTATTTGATTAATTTAATAGATTACACAATGATTCATGCATTCTTTTGTTCATTTTGATAATCTATTGTTGATATTGGTAACTCATTGGGAGAATCCGCTTGGTTTGGAATTTTTTGAAATTCCTCCCAGGCTGGTTTTCCCTAGTTAGCTTAAAATCCTAAACTTCTTAGTTTTGATGCTTAAGGGTTGATTTAATAGTTTTATCATGATTTTGAGCTAACACTTTGATGAAAATGTTGTCAACAATCATATTTTCATGTTGGAATTTGATGGATGCAGGCTGAGTCTAGCAAGGTAGCAGCTGGAAAGGCTAAGAGAGACATAGAGGGATCCTCCATCACTGAGGCAGAAAGAATGAAGTTGTATGTAAAGAGTAGGATTTCTGAGAGCAAGATAGCCTCAGTCTAGTCTAAGGTTTCAGAAACCAATGCATGAGGAGGTCTACATCAAGTAAGACTGTCGTCGAAGAATATGGAGGTTTAGAAAATCTAGACAATGCCAGATTCCCCGAGAGGTAGAATCCCGGAAAGAATGTAGCTCGGGAAAATCCTTCTACGCAAAAATTCCCCAACGATTCTAAATCCCTGAGTAGTATAAATCTGCCATCTTATTCATTCTATGAGTTTCTGAGCTCCACAAGTTGATGAAATTGGTACGAGGGAAGCAATGCTAAGTTTAGCAATTCGAATCAAGGAATATATTGTGGCAATGAATGATATTGTTGATGAACCAAGGCATCTTAGTCTAGAATGATTGAGGAAGTGGTGGTGGGATTTTTACTCTCTAGTCAATGAAAGATCCAATAACTGAACACAAGTTGGATGATGCAGTGACCTATAGTGCAATCATTAATAAATATCAGTCCAACAACATAGATTGAGGTAACACGAAAGGACAGGATGGAGCGCGCCAAAGATAAGGATGAGGAGGAAGTAGTTAATGCAATGTTGCATCGAGCCTTGTGTTTCTCTATTATTTCACTTCTTCTTTAAATGTAGTGGACTGAACTGGTGGGAGATCTTAGGCCGACATGGTTGGTGTATATGCATTCAATGCATAATTTGACCTTTGTTTTCAAATTCCTCTAGGCCGACTTGTTTTTGTGGCCAGTTGTTATTGGAAATTCTTAGGCCGATGCACTTTGGGGGTTTTTCTATAAATACAACATTTTGCCTCATTTGGAAGGGCTGGAGAAATTGAATGTTAGAGAAAATTCAATAGTAGAGTAGGGGTTAGAGTTAGGAGTTAGTTGTTTCTCAAGCAAATATTGTAACCGAAAACTGGAATTGTTGCTACAGTGGATAATTTGATGCAAGTAATGACATTGTGACTTGGTGTCATACTTGTGTTATTATTATCTAGCATGGTTCTTATAATTCTATCTTTAAAATTTCTTTGAAAATAGTTGATGTATGTTATATTTAGAATTAGATTTATTTAATAGTGTTCATGATTTGATACTTGAAGTGTTTGTAGCAATCTTTGGTTTATACTCCTAGCAACTATTTGATTTTAGTTGTTTGGAAAATTCAACCTCACATATTCATTGTGTTTAGTTTGATTGTGAATATTATTCATTTCAGTTGCAGCAGGATTGTCTTGAATGAATGTTCATGATTTGAAAATCTTGAACGCCTCAGAAGATTACACTGCTTTTGTAAGATTGCAGATTTATCTGGGTTGAGCAAGAATTGGTTTTTAAGGGATTGGTCCATTTCAAGTATTTTCTCATTTGCATTATTAATC
>VDFB02257970.1:0-46323 GCA_007258455.2 Sequoia sempervirens | reverse complement strand
ATCTCGCCAAAACCTCATGCCGAATACCATTCGTTTGGCCGAAGTATGTCCATGTGCACATGGTCAGTGAGACATGACCCATTCGGTGAGACCACATACCGAAGACATAACTCCTGCCAATACATCGTTCTATGTGCTAGTCGCTGAGACATAATGCAATCGGTAAGACCTCATCCCGAAGTATTTGTCTAGCCAAAATAATCCTTTTGAGTCACCGAGACAATGAAAATGTCCTACCAATAGGTGCCTGTAGATGAATTCCAATCACTGTGACATCCCTGAGGTCTTGCCAATAGGCAACGAAAGATGTATATTAACAAAAATGCATTATGGGTCGGGGAGACCTTGACAATCTCATGCCGATATAGAATATAATGTGAATTATTCAAGACTCGATGGAAATTATGGTACCACATGGCAAAAAATGGGGAAAATATGCTCATGGTAGGACTTATATGGAAAAGTATGAGTATGAACAACATGTAAAATCATCAGAATTTTATAGTTCTAACAAGAGAGACAAAGAACACCAAGATTTTTTTACGTGGAAACCCTGTTAGGGGAAAAACCACGATGGATGTTAGTCCAAAAGATTATACTCTATTAAAAGTATAATGAGAAATAATAAGGGGAATTCACATGCATTTAGGCACACTTCCTAGAGCTCACTGCTCAAATATAAAATGGTCTCATTGCCCAACAAAATAGGATTAAAAATCCAGAGGGTATGAACTGAGAAAATAGCTTCTGCACAAGCTTGATTACATTTCCAATTAAGATCAACATTTATTCACACTTCACACTTTTCTCTACAGTCAAATGATATTCATACATACATACATAGGATCACACGAAGCACACTCTTCATTGATGAAACAACCCCACTTATATAACCACTACATGAGATTTCATCACAACTTAGTTGGCTAAGAAAATAGAACATATTTGCAATGTCAACCCAAATTTACAAATAAAATTTTAATGCGAATCCACCAAGGTTTTCCTCAACATAATGGAGACCCAAATTAATGTCTAAAACACAAAAATACTTTAGTTACTTTCACCATGAAGATCCACAACACGCTACCACCAACATGTTGGCCAGGAACATGAAAAACTGAACATATGGAGAAAAATATTTGACCACGAGCACACCAATCAATGTAGACATACTAAAAAGATAGAGCATGATCTAGAAACATCCAAGAGCACTAAAAAATAATAGAGAAGCATCCACAACAACTAAGATCAAAAAAATCACACAATCTTCATTCAGGAACACTGACAGAGACCTCAGAAACATTGTCAGACCACAAACACACTCAAAACTTCACACGGACCTCTGAAACTTCTAGTGGATGATCTAGATATACTAAAAAAAAACCCTTTAATCCAAACCAACTAATCTTCAACGTATAGAAAAAGACACCTTCAAGACCTGGACAGTTACACTAGGAATCAAGAACACTTTCTTTTACAATTTTCTCAATATCCTCGACATATACAGCCTCTAGTACACCAAATGCTAATAGTGCTGACATCAATGACAACCACATATCAGCAACACATCCACAACATCGAACAATCTCCCCCTTTGGCATTGATGGCAACACATATTGTGAAAAATACTATCAACCCAACACACTGACTTCTTCTGCACTTCTCCTCTTGAAAGGATTTTTCACATTATACTTCTCTCCATTTGACATCAATGGTAAAGGTAACAATGAAATTTCCATATACACACTCTGAACCACATATCTGCGCATCTGACTACTCCCCCTGAGTAGTAGCCATGGAAACATCAATCCATATTAGAATATAGTAATGAAGTTCACAAATTGATGCAAGAAAATGCATCTTTTAGTTCTTATCAGGAGGGGTAATTACCCCTAGTATTCCTTTGAGAATTTCCAAACTATCCTTCAAAAATGGATTAATAAATATATCTACAATCTATTCTTTGGTAGGCACATAATCCAATCTGACTTCTTTCTCATTCACTTTCTCCCTCAAGAAATGAAACTTGATTGATATATGTTTAATCTTAGAGTGTAGCACCGGATTCCTTGAGATATTTATTGCACTTGAGTTGTCACAGTATATGGCAATAGGCTCTTCATATATCACCTTGATATCTCTCAGCATCTATTTCATCCATATTACTTGAGTATAATTATTGGCAACAACAATGAATTTTTCTTCAACAGTAGATAGAGAAATTGATTTTTTCTTTTTACTTAACTAGGATACTAGCTTCTTCCCTAGGAAGAAAGCACCACCACTAGTACTTTTCCTATCATCTACATCACTAGCCCAATTTGCATCAGCATATGCACACAAACTAAGATCATCATCCTTTGGATACCAAAGTCAAAAGTCAATTGTTCCTTCTAGATATCTAAAAATTCTCTTGACAGTAGTTACATGTGATTCTTTTGGATCCACTTGAAATCGAGCAACCATACATACAACATTCATAATTTTTGGTCTAGTCTGAGTCAAGTAGAGAAATCCACTGATCATTGACCTATATCTAGTTTGATTTTCCTTAGGAGATTCATCATTTTGATTCAACTTACATCTGGTCACCATGGGGGTACCAACAGGTTTGGAGTCTTCCATCCCAAATTTATTCATCAGTTCTTTCACATATTTGGACTGAGATATGAAGATCCCCTTGTCCAATTGTGTAACTTGCAATCCCAGAAATAGCTTCATTTCTCCAATCATACTCATCTCAAATTCACTCTTCCTTTCATTAGAAAACTTCATACATAGATTACCATCTCCTCCAAAAATGATGTCATCAACAAAAACTTCTATAATCAACTCCTTATCATTATCTAATTTGAAGTATAAGTTGCTATCAACAGTACTTTTAATGAATCCAAGCTTCAGTAGGTATTTGTCCAATCTAGCATACTAGGCTCTGGGGGCTTGCTTTAGTCCATATAGAGCTTTATTCAGTCTGCAAAGCATATCTCCCTTGTCTGTTAGTTGAAATCCATCCGACTATTTAATGTACACTTCTTTTTCTAGTTCTCCATTCATAATGTAGACTTTACATCCATTCGATAGACTTTATATTTCTTATGTGCAATATAAGCAAGAAATAGTCTAACAGCTTCAATCCTAGTGACAGGGGAAAAGGTTTCTTCAAAATAAACACCTTCCATTTGAGAACACCCTTTACATACTATTCTTGCTTTATTCCAGACCACTTCACCTTCTTCATTTAGCTTGTTTCTAAACACCCATTTAGTACCAATCACATTTTTTTCTTTAGGCCTCAGAACCAGTAGCCATGTGTCATTCTTTTCAATCTATGTCAGCTCTTCCTTCATAGCTTCCAACCAGTGTTCATCTTGACAAGATTTAGTGACATTTTTAGGTCCAATCTTGGAGATCAGACAAAATTCTTCTACAATTTTTCTTCTAGTTTGCACTTCTTTACTCTTATCTCCTATGATTTGATTTTCAGAATGATTCAGCTTTACATACCTTGGAGTTTTGGTACATTCTTGAGCTTCTGACTCTTTTGATCTTTCTTCTACACTTGCACTTTTCTATGCCTCCTAACTGACTTGATTTACTAGAACAAATTGAGGTTGCTTCACCGAAACATATGGAATAATCTGAAGTAGATTCTTTGTCTGAGTATTATTCCCTTGGCTTGTAATGTCTTTGTCTAAATAATAACTATAATTTCTGGATGATTTGATAGAGTCCTCATCAACTTTGGCATTTGCACTCTCAACCATATTTCTTAGTTTTTTGTTATAACACTAGTAGGCCTTGCTTTTAGTGGAGTAACCTAGGAAGATTCCTTCATCACTTCTTGCATCAAATTTTCCTATATCATCATCTCTCCTAGTATAACACTTGCTTCCAAAGATCTTAAAATACTTAATAGTAGGCTTATGACCAAACCATAACTCATAAGGAGTCTTACCAGAATTACCATTAACATTTACTTGATTCAAAGTATACACAACAGTGCTTACTACTTCACTCCAGTACATCTGAGACACATTTCCTTCCATCATCATTGTTCTAGCGGCATCCAAAATTATTTTATTCTTTCTCTTTGCAACTCCATTTTGTTGAGGGGTTCGGGGAGTAGATAACTATCTTTTAATTCAATGATCTTCACAATAAGAGTTGAACTCCTTGGAAATGAACTCACCACCTTTGTTAGATCTTAGGAACTTAATTTTTAGACCTTTATCATTTTCTTCCATAGCCTTGAAAATTTTGAACTTCTCCAATGCTTCACATTTTTCTCTTAAAAAGGGAACCTAGATCATTCTAGAGTAATCATCAATAACCAACATAAAATACCTTTCTCCATGAATACTTCTGACTCTGGAGGGACCAAAAAGGTCAGTATGTAGCAGCTCCAACAAATTATTTGAATGAAACTATTTTCTCTAGAAAGAGACTCTAGTTTGTTTACCCATCTGACATTCCTTGTAGATTATATTAGCAAGCTTCACTAACCTAGGAAAATCTCTTACTGGTTGAGTAGAACTTATCTTGATAATGTTTTGAAAGTTTACATGACACAACCTCCTATGCAACAACCAACTTTCATCTACTTGAGCAATTAAACAACTTCCACTAGTAGTATTCAAATGAAAAATATTAACTTTTTTTTGTTTTCCTGTTGCAATCATATTCCCAGAACTTTCACGTATCTTGCATCCATCTTTGAACTGAAGATCATATCCCTTGTGAACCATCTATCCAACACTCAACAAGTTGTGCTTCAAGCCTCAACATAGAGTACATCATCAGTGTTAACATTACCACCAAGGAAAATAGATCCTCTACCACAAATCACACCATCATTGTTATCTCCAAATCTTACAACCCCATCGTCATACTTCTCAAGACTCACAAATTTGCTTTTATCACTGGTCATATGATGTGAGCATCCACTATCAATGACCCATTCATCTTTTTCTTCAAATCAGGCTACAAGATCCTTTTCATCTTTAGTAGATTTAGTAGCCACAAGATTATCTTCAATGGTAGCAACGAAAGCCCATTCATCTTGTTTTCCATTATCTTTATCAGACTCATCATCGATCACTGCTTCTTCAGAAAAGTAGCATCTCTTTTGGAATCTAGAATTTTTAGGTTTAGATCTAGGAACTCTTTTAGGACATCTTGATGCAAAATGACCCATTTTACTGCATGAGATTTTTTTAATAGGCAATACATCTTCATACTTAGCTTTTCCTCTCCCTTCTTGCTTGGCAATCAGTGCTTCCAATTCTTCTACCTCTCTTTCTTTATCTTCAAGTTGTTTCAGTTCTTCATCATACTTGGATATCTTTCTAGAAATCTCTCCCAGACTATATCTTTGTCTGTTACTTCTGGATACAGTAGCCTTAAATGTAGATTCACCAAATTCACTTATTTCAAAAGCAGCAAGCAACATGTCTCTTGTCATCTTGTTTACTGATCTGAACTCTTCAATAGCATGAACCTTCATTTTGTAGGAGGGAGGAAAGGATCTGAGTACTTTAGCCACAATTTCATCCTCATCTACATAACCATCGACACATTTAATACCCATCACTATTTCATTTACTCTTTGCATAAAGGAAGTGATATTTTCATCTTCACCCATCTTCAAAATCTCATACTTTCCTTTCAAGGTTTGTAGCTTAGCCATATTCACCTATGCATATCCTTCATACAAAGTTTCTAGTTTCATCAAAATATCATGAGATATCTACAGACCCATCACATTAGCCATCTCTGAATTTGTTAGAGCACTCACCAAAGCTTCAATAGCCGTAACGTTATTTTCAGCATCTTTGATGTCATCAGGAATTGAGGGACCATTCTCAGGAATAGTATATGGATCTTTTGTAATATTCTAGAAGGCTTCACCAATACACATTAAGTGACATTGCATCCTAACTTTCCACATTGAATGGTTAGTGTCATCAAATCTCATACTGTTCTTCTTGAATGTTGCCATCCCAGATCACCTCAAGCTTTTAGATTTCTTCAGATGAACTTTCTCTGATACCAATTGTTGGCAAAATAGGGACAGACAATTGAGAGGAGGGGAATCAGTTGTCACAGAAATTTAAAATTTTCCAACTTATCTTAAATTTAATCTTAGATTTGGTTAATAAGCAATTAACACATCAGAGAGGCAAAGAACACCAAGATTTTTTTACATGGAAACCCTATTAGGGGAAAAACCATGGTGGATGTTAGTCCAAAAGATTATACTTTGTTAAACGTATAATGAGAAATAATAAGGGGAATGCACATGCAGTCAAGCACACTGCCTAGAGCTCACTACTCAAATACAAAAGGGGCTCATTTCCCAACATAATAGGATTAAAAATCTAGAGGGTATGAACTGATAAAATAGCTTCTGCACAAGCCTAATTATAGTTCCAATTAAGCTCAACACTTCTTCACACTTCACACAATCTTCTTCACACTTTGCTTTGCAATCAAATGATATTAAAAAATACACACATAGGAGCACACGAAGCACACTCTTCACTGATGAAACAATCAGACTTATATATCCACTACATGAGATTTTATCACAACTTAGTCGGCCAAGAAAATAGAACATATTTGCAATGTCGGCCCAGATTTACAAATAAAATTTTAATGTGAATCCACCAAGGTCAGCCTCAACATAGTAGAGACCCAAATTAACATCTCCAACATAAAAATACTTTAGTTACTTTCACCACGAAGATCCACAACACGTTACCACCAACATGTCGGCTAGGAACATGAAAAACTAAACATATAGAGAAAAATATTTGATCACGAGCACACCGATCAATGTGGATGTACTAAAAAGATAGAGCACAATATAGAAACATCCAAGAGAACCAAGAAACAATAGAGAAGCATCTACAACAACTGAGATCAATAGAATCACACAATCTTCATTCAGGAACATTAACATAGACCACAGAAACATTGCTAGACCACAAACACACTCAAAAAATCATGCGAACCTATGAAACTTTCAGTGGATGATCTAGATATACTCAACAATAAACACTTTAATCCACACCAACTAATCTTCAACATATTGAACAAGACACCTTCAAGACCTGTATAGTTCCATTGGGAACCAAGAACACTTTCTTTTTCAATTTTCTCAATATCCTCGACATATATAGCCTCTAGTACACCAAATGCTAATAGTGTTGACATCAATGAAAACCACATATCCACAACATCGAATAGATCTTTGGATGATGATAGGTGAAGTGGGCCCCACGAAGTGGGTGGATGGTGAGTCATGACTACTAGGAAACAATGATCATAA
The DNA here is from genome assembly GCA_007258455.2 of Sequoia sempervirens. NCBI lineage: Eukaryota > Viridiplantae > Streptophyta > Pinopsida > Cupressales > Cupressaceae > Sequoia > Sequoia sempervirens. Next base: position 38,993 of record VDFB02257970.1, on the reverse strand, counting down.
GGCAACAGTCTGTGGTCGGCGATCCACACTTGAATGTCCGCCCTCAATTTTACTTGGTCATTTTGTGTATGAAGGTGCCAAAGGGGAAATAGATGGCATAGGTTCCACAATGTGTACTGATGGGATTTTATGGTTGTTTGTAAACAACGAAGGGAAGGTACCACCCCACAATGGGCGACCTGTATAGGCAAGTCCTCAGAGGACCTAAACATTGATCATTCATTCTTCAAGGGATCAGATGGTGAAATATTTTTGAATTTTGAAAAGATGGTTTTTGTGCAAGACTTGGTGCTCTAGCTAGTTTTAAGGTTTTTTCTATTAAGATTTAAACAATTTTGAAAGAAAATAATTGAAAGCATAACCAATGTAATGATGGTGGACAACCTACCTAGATTCCCCACAAAAACCAATGAAGAATCTGATGATTGTAATGCATGAATGGTGACGAGATCACGCAGGCACGAAGGTGGCGACAAATGGTAGAGCTTGCTGAGAAATTTATGAAAAAAGGAATAAAAATGACAGGTCGGTTGGGCTATTTATAGAAAATTCATTATTAATTACCTGCATTTAATTCTTGTACGATGACAAGTGAGGTTATGGGTGCAGGTTTCAAAACTATTGACAACAGGAATGGCAGAGCCCATGGGGCAGTAGTCAAGAGTTCGTCATTTGGCCAGTCGGTGAAGGGGACAACAATGGAAGATGCAGATCCCACAATGTGGATGGACACCCCGACTTGGCCACCACAAAAATGGTGAAGGTGGAATGGAATCCCGCCTGGAGTGGTCCGCATGGCCGAACTCACAACTAGGGAAAGACGCTAGTTTCAAAGTTTCAAGGAAAACTACCAGGGGAAATCCACAAAGGAAGAAGGCATAAAAATTTCAAGGGTGGTGGAACTTGGTCAGCTCAAGATGATAACATTAGGACTCCTTGACCACTTGGGGCTCAAAATAGGGGGCACACAAAATGAGGCAAAGGAAAAAGTGGCCCGACGAAAGTGAAAAGAGAGCATCCTCATTCTAAATGGGGCATGTGTGCTATAGGCACAACAAATGGCAACTCTAGTGGGGGAATGCTCCTGAGCGTTCTAAGGATAAAGACTCATTCAAAACCTAGAACCTCTAGTTTCAAAGACTAGGAATTAGTTTCCATAAGTGAATTGAGGAATTTGAAGGAGAATGGGGATCCTTAGCCAAATTAGATCACAAGAAAATCTTAGAGGTGTGTGTATGGTGAGTTCATTCCCTTTGTTTAGAAACTATAACAAACAACCATTAATTAGGTAGAGAAAGCTATGTAAACTACCTAACCCCAAAAGTAACTTGGACATTGCTCCGCTACCAATCATGCGTCCATAGCCTCGATGGAGTTGTTGTTGTGACCCCACAAACATTGCTCTACTACTAGCTAGGTGTCCATAGCCTCAATAGAGTTGTTCACACATCCACATAGTTGCTTTATTTTCATTACTTTCTTTTTTCTTTCTTTTTCAAATATTTCCTTTTAGTTCTCTTTCTTTTGCTCAACTGTGTAAGCATTGAAGCTTACTATGGGTTTGGAATCACAGTGGTCACTAGAGTAGACTTAAGATTTTTCACTTGCCTAGCCCTCATAACAACCACTGTACAGTTCTTCAAAAATAATTTAGTGTACGTTTTGTGCAAGTTATGAGATGGGTGTGAAAGGATTCAAACAAGGGTCTTGTTCTAGGTCAAGTCAAAGTTAAAATAAGGAAACCACTCCATGGAAACAATCAAAAATCAATAGTCGGGAGTGAATATTTATCTAGAGAACACAAAGAGTGGGTAACAAAGTGAACCATTCATCAAATCGACCATGGCCACCGCATCAGAAACAACGGAACACCCTAAGCAAAACAACAACAAAGCAAGATAGTGAAAAAAAGGAAACCTAAACTAACCTATATATAGATATTTACAAAGGATAACTCAGAAGAGCTCAGGAAAGGAAATAATGTTTGAGGTGTTGCTCATTGATAGGAAATGGGATATCTTCCCTAGTTAGTGTCTTGAGGTGGAAAGCATTATCTCCCAAAGTTTTAGAGATTTGAAAGGGGTCAAGCCAGAGCTTGTCAAATTTTTCATGTCCCCCCTTCTTTTCATTGACCTTGTCCCAATAATGGACCAAATCAGCAATCCTAAAGGCCTTAACTTTGGCTCGATGATAAAACCATGTTTTAACTTTACCCTAATGTTTGGAAAAAATTTTAATGGCTCATTCACATACTTCTTCTAGGTGGAGTAGTTCAGCTAAATGGGCTTCTCGACGGTCTCCCTCTTCATAAAAAGTGTTGATGAACCAGAGGGTGGGAATCTTGAGATGGCGTTGTGGCATGTACGATCTACCCAAAGGGAAAAACATAGCTGGGTGTGCCAATCCTTAGGGTTCTTATCGAGCAGCTTCTTAATCACAGTGATCAAGTTTTTATTTGTGGACTCAGCTAGGTTGTTTCCTTGGGGGTAGTAATTGGACAAGAACTTAAGGGCCATACCATAATCAAAGGCTGAACTAGAAAATTTGAGTGAGGAAAAGGCAGGGCCATTATAAAAAAAAGGGCATACATGCAACCAAAATGATTTAGAATAAAACTCTCAAGGAAATTAATAACCACCTCAGTAGTGCACTACCTACATGCAATTGCTTTTTTCCATCTAGTGTAATAATTAGAGGTGGTTAGAATGTACCTATGACCTACAGAGGATGGTGGGCTTACCAGAGTGATAAATTTGAGACCCCACTGCATGAATGGTCTTACCTCCAAAACTAGTTGCAGTAGGACAATAGCATTTCATTCTCTAGTTGCAGCAGTATTGCACACATGGCAAGTTCGAACATGATTGTGCGTGTCCTTGAATACCATTGGCCAATACAACCCAATCCACAAGATTTGATGAGTGGTGGAAGGGTCAGACCCATGGCATGTGCCAAATTTATCACGAAATTCCTTTAACACATGCATTGCCTCTTATTTTCCAAGGCATCTAAGGTAGACCCCTTCATGATTCCTCTTGTATGGTATAGATCCCTGCAACATGTAGCTATTACTTTTCAGTTGGAGAGCACATTTTTGGACTCCTTGTAAGTGAGATAGGAACTTGTTATTTAATAGGTAGTAGACAATGTCATCATACCACTCTCTAGGGGAGACATCTTCAAGTTGATATTGCTGGATAGTGAGTTTGGGTCCAACTTCAGCCAATGTTTCAACAATTGTTTGGGTGATGGCCTATACTATTACTAACTTCATGGGTTGAATCTCCATGTCGTATTCTTACAACAAGGTGACCCATTTTTCCCTTCTTTCTCCTAATTCATTCTGCATCGACAATGTTTTGACTGTCGGGTTAAGCACAATGGAAAATACCTTGTTCCGTAAGATGTAATGTCTAAATTTCTTGACTCCCCTAGCTAAGGCATAGGACTACTTCTCCACATTATGGTATCTTAGTTCAGCATCTTTCAGTGGGGAAGGATCCTATCACTTATAAAATTGGATCACTTACCTTTTTAAGGGAAAGCTATCTTATCAATGAAGAAGCTATCACCTTTGAAGATCCACAACAAAGCAGAGAAGCAGTAGCACCTTATTTCCAAGGTAAATCATATCCTATATCAAATAAAATGTTTCAATAGATGAATTATCAAGGCAGGGGATTAGGCCTACATGAAAAGGGTATCCTAGAACTAGTGCAAATTATTGGAAATCCTAAGAATCAAGGTCTCAGTTATTCGACAATTGAGGGACCTAAAAATATCAGTGATACCTCTGTAATACTAGGGGAAACTATGTCTAAACATAGGGAGCACGAAGAATCCTTATGATGAAACCAATGCTAATACTACAACCAACCACATCATGAATCTTCGTCCACCCATCACCCCATCCATGAACTAGGACCAACATCAAAAGATAGATTTGAATCAAAGAACAAAGAGTGTTATTAAAGCAAAAGAAGAAAAGCATGAAGGACAAATCAAATTCAAGTGGATACCAAAGAATACAAAGAAAAATTATCCCTATCAAACTCCATTATTCAAAGAAACTATGGGGAAAAATAAGAAAGGGAAAATTATCCATCAAAGATGTCCACAAAAGAAAAATAAGGCTTCTCAAGTAACATACAAAGTATATCAAGCAGTTGGTCCTAATTCCACACACACTTTCATATCCACCTATCATTGCTCATCTTCCCAATTTTGGAGAGTCAAAGGTTCCAAACTGTCAACCAATCCGTCTTTTATTCCTAAACACACTCCATCCACGCCTCCATGCATGATATCCAATTCTCATATTGATCATGTATTGGTAGCCACACTTCATCATAAGGATTCAGAAGGAACTCTATCGTGATGTATGCACAAAGAAAAAGTTAACTCTGGTATCAACAAAGCAGATCAAGAATCTCAAAAGTCGCATTCAAGTGCACATATCTTGGCAAAGCACCTTCTTCAAGCAGGATATCAATGGAACATTATGACAGAAGCATCTACACAAAGAACACTAGGTGGTTCAACATGAGCTTAAAACATTTCAAGAAATACAAAAAAATAAAAAAATAAAAAAAAGGATTCAAAACAGTAAAGAAAAAAAATTGTCCTCTAGTGAAAACCACATGGGTGGTGCTTTGGACAGGTACCATGATTAAAACCTGTCAAACAAGCATCATGTTTGGAATAGAGCATCTATGTGTGCCACTTTAGGTGGAAGCATCTCATCCCATCCATGATAAATCCAACATTCCATCCATCTTATCCATTCATCCATGGACCATGTATCCAATCAATTTTCATCCATCTCCATCCTTATTCTAAATTATCTTGATCTTGATGAAAGTTTGGTGCACACTTTAAAATTGCTTATGGTAACCATCTTGACATGGGTCATTTTCATTGATCCTATCTTGTACCCAACATTATCTGAGCCATGAATCATTATCCAAATGACCATCCTCTATCCGAATGTATCTTGATCATGTGTACAAATGTTAAGAGTAGGATACTCTTGTCCCTTGGTAATGATATCAAGAGAATGAGACTCTTTTTTTGAATGAAGATCGTCTGCATGTCCATTGGGAGTAAGCATCTCATGGGTAAATGGAAAAATTTGTGCTATATGGATATGATCATCATTTACGACATCTTGTATAGATAGGAGAGTGTCCATTAGATTATTGCAGTATCTTGGAGATACAAATTCTTGATCCTGAATGATTTTAGAATTGGTTTTGGCATGCTTTGGATCAAGTTCTTGACATGGGTCAGTTTCAAAGGATGGATTGCTTATAAAGGGTTATTGGATGTCATCATTAAACATGGGAAGTGGCTCAATATCTTCTTGATCTCTGAGTGGACTTGGATCAAATGTTGAGTTGAGGATTCCTTCAGTATCTATAACCATAAGGTCAAAGGATGTCAATATGTTTTGGAAAGGACCATTGCTAGACTTTGGTGATAGATGTTGATCATTCTTTGGAATACATTCTTGAGATATGTCCTCTAACTCATAAGGAAATGTAGAGACATTTTCAACATGATCATAGGTCAATGGATCATGGATTATGTCAATAGGATAAAATAATTCTAAAACTCCTTGAAATAGATGACTAAAAAGTGGCTCTTGATGTATGGCGAGTTGATCATCAGATGGGGTAGAAACATCTTTAATGTGCTCATTGATGGATAGATTTTGGTCATTGTTTTCAAAAATTGTGGAGGGATTTTCAATGCTATCGCTAACGGTTGAATCCTAATCATTGTCCCAAATAGTTATTATTTTTGATCAATCATGTCTTGGATGATATTTTTGAGTCAAATACAATCTGATGTTGTGTGTCCCTTGATTTTATGGAAATCACAAAGGTGATTTTCATTGTACCATGGTTGTTTCACTAAGGGCTCTTGATAATTTTCATAGGTGGGAATTGTGATGAGTTTTTCTTGCACCAATTATTGCATGATTTATTCGATTGGTTTCCCAAGTGGTGTTTATTTTCATTTGTTACCTTGTGAGATTTGTACTTTAAATTGACCTTGTGGTGATTGATTTTGGAGATGTGGTGATTGATATTTGAGATGTGGTGATTGATCTTCGAGATGTGGGGGTTGGATTTGTTGATGTGGTCGATCTTGATGTCTAACTTCTTGAAATTGGAGATATTGTTCTTGATGTGGTTGTGGAAACAATTCAATGCTTTGATGACATGGTTTAACCAATGGAAGATTGTATTGATTTTGGGGTGGAGATGTCTCTTGGTGTAATGGATCAACTATTTTGGTAAGTGTAGCAATTTGATCTTGACACCCTTGATATAGTTGATTTGGTTTTTGTTCAAGAAAATTTGGAATGCATACTTGTGGTGTTTGCATGGGGTCATGGACAAATTTATTTTGGACAATTTTCTGATTTGGGATGATGTTTAGATTTGGCATGATAGGTCAAAATTGAACATTATTGTGTTTGGGAATCACATTACCTTGATTTAGGTAACTTTTATTTTGCATGTTGTTACCTTGACTTGGATCCATACATGGAGTTGTTAACATAATGTTTGGACTTTGAACAACATTTGTATGATTTGCAAACATATCTATCCCAAATTTTACCAAGTGTGGATTTGAAATGTTCATGTTTGGTAAACTTGTATTTGGTAAATTCATATTTGGTATGTATGGATTTGGTGGGATAATGTTGTTTTTTTTAAGACTTATGCATTGATTGTTTGGTTGATAGATTTGTAAGTTTGGACTTGGATTTAAATCTACCATAGGGAAAGGTGTTCCAAAATTTAGATTAGGCATAGTGCTGCCACAATAATGGGTTACACTTTATGGGACATCCTAATTTTTTCCTGAAATCACATATTTTTAGAAAATACAATGATTTAAGACTTTAAAGGTTCCATTTAAATGATTTTAATTAAAGAGGGATTGATCAAATCCCCTTAGATCAAACCCCCTTGGATAAAACCTTGTTAGATTTAAATCATACCTATAATCAAGTCTCCTCTACACCTATCAAAATGCTAATAAAAAACCACTTTTTATTTACCTTTTGGGTGATCAAATGAATTTATTTAAAATTTATGTTTTGTAAGCATGTAGCCCTTTTTATAAGCTTCCCAAAAAGTATAATTTTAAATATTTTTAATTTGATTATTATATTTATTTTTTATTTATTGTGAATGTAGGATTTTCAATGAACATCGAGTTCTTTGTTTCACACATATGAAAAAATAGAAAAATAGAGAAAAAAATTCTAAAAAATACACGTGGACTAGGTATTGATGTCCTTATTCCAACAAAAAAAGAATAAGTTAATTCAAATGAATACAAAAAAAGTTATGTGGGTCGAAGTACACCTCTCTCCAAATTATAATTACTCTGACTTGGAAAATTAATTAAAAAAAATTATGAAAAAATATCCATGCACTAGATCTTGGTGTGAAAATTTTGTATTTTAAAAATTAGAATTGTATCATGTCTATAAAAAAAGTAATGCGGTCCAAAGTAAACATCACTTTTTAAAAATGTTGATTAGTAGAAAAAATAAGTTATTAAAAATCACATAAAATGATTCACAATTTATTTTTTATTTCTTAAAAAAAAAAAATTAGAATCTACACAAAAGATCTAACAAATAGCTAGTTTGATTCATCTTCAAATTCTTAATGGTTTAGCTGCTATAGGTGTAACAAAGTGAATATTTGGTAAAAAATCTTGATTTTAATGTCAAGTTTGGCCAAAAACTGTAACCCATTATTATGGGATCACCTCATACTCACATTTTTTTGTACCATTGAGGTTTGTAGGAGATAGTGATCCCATGTATGGATTGTATAAATGCAAGTTTTGATAACTAAGTGGCATTGTAAGGATTTGATAGTTTGGTTGACTTGGATTACTCATGATGTATGGATCAAGTTTATATTCCATGTTCTTCTAGTTTTTTTACCTTGTTGCAAAATTGAACCTCTAAGGTGTTTAGGATCAATGATGAGATGAAGGATGAAATGGGTGAATGATATGGGTGTTGAACTTTCAAGAACTTTGGATCAAAGCTAGACTTTAGGATTTGATTTTGATTTTTTTGATTGGATAATGAACTTTGTGAATCCCAAGATGTTAGATGTTATCTTAGGATGAACTCGTTCAAAAGGGTGATAATTTAACTAAGTATGTGAGGAAGGATTCATCCACACACACCTAACTAAACCAAAGATTTTGATTTGGTTTAGGGATGTACCCAAGTCTAGACAATGATGTTTCCAAATCTCTTAAAGTTGTTTGGTGGGATGGATTTTGATAGATGTTTGGGATGGATGAAGTGTTTGATTTGATCCTAAATGAACCTAACAGGGACCTTGTTTACAAGACCAAGATAGTGAAGAACATGCTTTTCTCTAAGAGTAGTTCAAAACCAAAAGACCAATGTTTGCATGAAAACCATATGACCAAAAGATTCCAAGCACATGTGTGGGATCCAATTGTTTCTTAACTTTGCTTAATGAGTTTCTTTTACCACAAACACTCTTTTGATTAGGTTTCAAACTAAATGTCTAATTTCCCAATTTATTTTCATTCCACAAAGTCCATTATGTGGAAATCAAGGAAAAAGTTCCCTATTTGTTGACTTTGGTGAGAAATTTGAGATATAAATCCAAATGTTTAGAAGTCTCTAAGGACAAAATCCCTAGGACAAGCAATAACACTTGAATTTTGTCAATGGTATTTTCTTCCTAATGGGTTTGAAATTTGACGATGTTATTGAATGTTTGTTCTCCAATGTCTACGATCATGCAAAGTGTTTTTATTTCAAGAACATGCACAATCCTATAGATATTTGAGATAATATTTGTTGAGTCCCCACTTGGACAAGTCCAACTATGCCTACTTTTAGCAGATGGTTAGATGCTTGACCACACAAGCTCCCCCTTACAGTGCACTCGCTTCTCAGGTCAGCCAAGCATCAGTACCCATGAATCTCCCATGGCATACTTTCCATCTCTACTAAAAGCTGTAAAAGTGTGAGGTGGCTTCAAAATGACTGTTCTTGCACCAACAAATAGATTAAGGATTTTGGTCTTTTAAATAAGTAGTTTTAATGCGAGCATTCTATTCATGGGGGATCATCCATATGGTGAGAGACCATTGCTTCCCTTCTTGTCAAAAAAATCCTCGTGATAATTTCCTTTCATCAAGTACCCACACTTATATCCCAAGTGGAAGTCGCTTGGCTTTAGCATGTTCCTGGTTGGGTCGTTCCCTTGGGTGATTACTTTTTCCCACAAGGCAGGCCCTCTAGAGATAAAAAAAATTGAGCAAGCACATCCGTAGTTTGATCAATCCTTGTTGAGAAACAAAGAGAGAACACACACGATAAGCTCCACTCACACTCGCAAGATTTGCCACTTTTAAACCCAAATTGAAATGTGGAGGCAATTTTTTTGACAACTCAATATCACAAAAATACTTTGATTCTGAAGATCATAGTGAGGCATGAGAGAAGCACATATGTCTTTTAGATGATATCACTTTGTGAAAAATATTACAAAACACCAAATGCACATGTTCATTTTAATTTCCAAAGGCAAAATTGAGTTCTTTTTAAAGCACCAAGATGAAGTGTGAAGTTTGTTTGTCAAAATTTTTTAGAACCCAAATTGAAATTTAGTAGGTGTCTAATGTTCTTTTTTACCCTTTGTAGCAAAAATGAAATCTTTTGCAATGTTCTTTTTAGAGCCCAAAAATAAGTGAGTTGGTGTAAAACAAAAAATAAAAGCAATGAAAGGATGCTCTAGACTTATTACAATAAGCATTTAAAATTGCTTTTTTCAAGTTCAATGTCCACTTTTTCAACTCAAATTTTGCTATCTGATTCTCATGAGAGAGACCACCATTATTTCTTGATACAATCCCATCATGCAAAGTCTCTGAAAAAACAAACAATGGTTAGAGCACTAATAAAATCAGATTTGTAAAAGCATGAAAGAACTTTGACAATTATAAGCACAAAGAACTTTTGATTCTCTTATTTCAATCTTTTTTTTTTCTTCTGTAAATGCCAAATTGAAATCTAGAAAATTCCCAATACTAATGCTATAAGTAATCAACACCAAAACTCATATTTTCTTAACAAAAGCACAAATAAATAATAGTGTCAAATCCCAAATATCCAACACAAGATACATTTGTAATTTGTGAAAGCTTGATCAATAGTAATCATGAATTAAATTCTACACATATCATATTAGAGCTTTGTCACATGTAGATATAAGTTAGATTACATGCAATTATTATGGACTATAACTTATATTAGAATATTTAAAGAAGATTCAAGTTACTAGTTAAATTTCCTGACACAATCTGAAGCCCACCATCTCAGAAGATTTCTATCGATGAGCACATTGAATGATAATATCTCGATTGCCTCCCTATAGCTAGAAGAGGTAGCACCATGAATGCAGATAGGCCAAAGAAACATGCTTGTTGAAAGGAATTAATGGCACACCGTTAAATAAAATCGGGTTCAAAGCGCTAAAACTCGTTGTAAGCATCCAAAAAAATAAGCGGTGGTAGTAAGATTGCAGGTAAACCTCTTCCTAATGTGATTAGACATTTGAAGTGATCCTTTGTAGCAATGTGTTCAGTAGCTTGTGCCTATGGAACAGTGTGGATCTTAGTCTTGTTTTGACAGCTATGGAGACAAGATCCCTCTGATTCTAATCAATGTGTTTCCCTCACCTCATGTATCATAATGTTTTTTTAGGGCCTACATTTAATATCTTTACTTGCTTTCATTCATTTGCATCAAAGCTTCATTAAATCGAAAATGGTTGACAACCACAGATACTACTGTGAAAAAATCTTCATCAAATTATTGAGTTAATAAATCTTGTTGACTCTATAGCTGTGGAAAATTGGATACCACTATGTAATCTCTATGATTTGATGGTTGTGGACATAATCAATTCAAAATATTTTCAAAACTAGAAGAAAACTATTACATGTTATAAGACATCTACCATCTACAACAGAAATGGCATGACAATAATTGATTTAAAGATCATACAAGAGCTTTGGCAGCAAACCTATCATGTGTATGACAAACTAATCGATTTGAAAGCAAAAAATTCGATAATAAAAGTTATCTAGCACCTATAGCTCAGTAGATAGACCATTTTTTTTCTAAGGATAAAGTCGTAGGTTCAATCCCTACCTAGCATGATCTCTTTTTTTCTCATGCGGTTTTGGATTCCTTTTGAAAATAAAACACCAAAGCAATGAACCAACAAAGCACCAAGCAGTATTTCCAAAGGATGAATCCAAGTGTGATCACCACTTCCCCTTGTCTTTGACTGTAATATTTTATCCTTCCTCCAAAAATCAATGAGTGAGCAAAACACAAAAATGACGAATGAAGGAAATCGCTAAATCAGTAAAACTACAATAAAGTTGCAGGTTAGATTCACAGGTGTATTAAATTACAGTCAGGGGAAAAAAAATATTTAATATATACACCCTTTGGTAGCAACGCCCCTTGAAATTAGATGCATTCACTAAGACAGACATTCAGTTTGGAAATTAACTATTTAGCTTTCATTTTAAATGCTCCAACAGTCACACCGCAATCCCACCACCTTTTCTAATAGTGACAAAAGCTATGTCCCCCTATTTTTCCTTTTTGAGGCGGCATCCTCTTCCTCAAAGAAACTCAAAGATTGAGGCTACCAAACACTGCTATCAATTGAAATGTGTTCATGAGAACTGGTCCCATTTCCTCTGTCAGTAGGTGCTTATAAATAGTGGAGCCTCTGCATCAATGGTGGGCACCAAAATGTGAGAGCTAAATCTGCAATTCCTAACAATAGATAAAACATACCAAATTAGTCATTGTTAGAAAATTGAAATAAACCACTCCCTATGAAATTGTTGATCAAACATAAAAAAGAAAAACATGAAGTAATGCATGCAACCTAAAATATGTAAATCTAATCTAAGTTAACTAAATCTTCATCTCATAGGGGGATTGGTGTTACTTTGATGTGGAAAGTAGCCCTTTCCCAACCCCTTGATAAGCTCTTGTATAATGGATGTGGATTCAAATGAGTGAGATTGTGGATAATGCAAAGTGCCTAAGATTGTGGATCATGAGCTTGCATAAACTTGTCTCTTAAATGAGAAGAAAATCCTCTTATTTATAGATGAGATTGAGAGAAGAAGAGGTAAAATGGATTAATGTGGGACTAATCTCCAACCAATGGCCAAATTCCACTTGTAAAGATGTAAATGGAGGAAGGTTGAGCACATTTTGATGAATGTGCCAATAAATGATATTAGGTGGATTTTGAAATTTGAAAGTTGGCTTGTTGGAGGGAGAAGAAAGGGTCTTAAATGCCAAATGGGAGACATGTAAGAGACAATGTAAGAGAAGTTAATGCCATGTTGGAGGGGACAAGTCCTTTTGGAGGGGCTTTTCAAATTTGGAGGAATATTCCCTTTTGATGCCAAGTTGAGGGAAATTAGAAGAATTAATAAATCAAAAGAAATTATTTATTGAGCAAGTTGCAAAATCTAGAGAATTGGGGGATTAGATTAGCATTAATCATGATTTGATTAATTTTAATGAAGGTTAGTTGATTGTGGCATTCAACTTAAATATCTGGATTTATTTAAATTAAATGAGAAGATAAAGAACATTAGAGATTTAATTAAATATTTGGATTTATTCAATTAAATGAAGGAACTTTAGGAGATTAATTAAATAAAAATTGATTTGTTTAATTAAAGAGATGAATATGATGATAAAGATTAGTTTATTCAATTAAAAGAGGAATTTGATGAATTTAATCAAATAAGAATTATTTAATTAAATACTTAGCAAAGAGGATGATTAAAGAAGAAATGGTGTTAGTAGGTCGAAATCGAGCATGCATTATTAATCAAGATAAATTACGTGTCTACACTTATTATTTTACTTTTTCCAAATCAATGCTCAAAAAAATAATATGATGGCCCCAAAAAATGCAAATAAAAATGATGGTTAGAATTATTAGAACCCACTCAAAGAGAGTGCCCTCTATAATTGTAATGTAACTCCTCCATAAGATTCTTTAATTTTGAATACCATAATAGAAAAATGTAACTCTGAAGAACTCCCTCATAATTTTTTTTACATCAGATGGTGACCAACTAACATAAATGTGCTTAAAAGTAAACTATGAAACATCATCATAAATACCTCATTATAATAACATTTCTAAGACTTAAATAATAATAAAATAATCACCTCTATTCCTACCCTCAAATGATCATCTTAGTTTTCAACTCCATTGATTTTTTGAGATGCATCCATAAGAAACCATTTATAAACAATTAAATTGCAATAGACAATGACATATGAAAGGCGAATATTACACCTTATCCTAAAACCAACTCTACTATTCAAGGGATTTATTGAGACATACCTAATAAAAATGATTTTGTAAGGTACTAAGCCTTTATGTCAAATAAGGCAAACTTTTATAGGTTGGAATTAAGTGGTTTCTCTCTCTAAAATATGTGTAGAACCAAATGTAAATGATCCTCATGGTTCTCCTCTATTCATGGAATATAATATAAGAATACATACACAAAATAATCCAAGATATGAAAAATTATGTTTATGATACTAATAAACATGATAGGGGAATTTGTGAACAAAAATGGTATCTCTATAAAATAATAATTCCTACGAGTAAAAAATCTTCTTGTGAATGTATGCCTCTATAATTCTTAGCAAATTATATAAAAAATAGGTCTATTCTAAAAAAACACTATAGATCCTCACATATGATCAAGTACACCATTAATTATAGGTAGTGGATATATTTTTTTTAGTATTCCTTTTTTAAGATACCTATGATCAATGAAAAGTTTAAGGGACATTTCATTACTCTTAAAAATTGTGTGAACCCCAATCCCAATACCTGCAAAACAACATGAACAAACACATTAGAAGATGAAATGCAAGCAAGAACAAGGATTCCTCAAGAAGTTCATTTGAATAGAAAAAGAGATAGAATATGAAATGAAGAACACAATGAAATTTAAAAGCATATCAAATCCTATTCTAAAGCAAACAAACTCCTAATCTCTTGAGGGAATTGGTGCCAATTTGACGTGAAAATTGGCCCTTTCCCAACTCCAATGATGCAATGGTGATTTGATGAAGAAATTTGATCCACTTTGTTGATGCTTGATGAGTACTCCAATGGAAAAATCTACATAACCTAGCTAAGATTCAATGATAATGGATGGAATTTGCTAATGATTTGAGCATAGTAAGTTTACTCAATTTGTGGATGATGGAATGAGGAGTTTAGCCTCTTATTTATAGATGAGATTGATGGATGAATTTACAAAATAGAGCAATGTGGGACTAACATTCAACCAATGGAAAAATGCCACTTGTCAACCTATGAGTGGATGGAGGATGTGCAAGTTTTGAGGATTGTGCCAATAAATGAATATTTTTGAATTTTGAATTTTGTTGAAATGGCATGCAAGAGAGAAGGAAAAATGCATTGAATGCCACTTGGCTCAAGGAAAAGGACATGTAAGAGAGATTAAATGCCTTGTTAGATGTACATGTCAACTTAGATTTTAGATTTTGAATTCAAACTTGAAGAATATTCCTTAAAAGATGATCCTTGTTGAGGAAAATAGAGATTTAATAAATCAATTAAATCTATTTTCATGTGCAAATGGTAAAAGCTAGAGGATGGACATGAGAGGAGATTAAATTAATCAAAGTTAATTAATTTAATGAAGGGGTTAAATGATGTGACCTATTTGACTTAAATTTATGGATTTATTTAAATCAAATATGAGAAGAATGTGATTAATGAAATAAAGATTTTGATTTATTTAATTAAAAGAGATGATGTTAGATTAAACTAAATAAGGTTTTGATTTATTTAATTTAATAGATAGACTTAAGAGATTTAATCAAATAAAATTAACTATTTAATTAAATAGGATAATTAAATCAAAATGGTTAATTTAATTATCAAGAAGAGGTGACTAAATTAGATAACTGATTTATTTAATTAAGAGAGGAATATTGATGAATTTAATCATATAAGGGTATTTGATTAAATGGTTAGACTGAAGGATGATTCAAGATGAAACGATGTTAGTGGTCAGCATCAAATGCATAATGTCAATCAGTACATCTTACGTATCTACATTTTTCCCCTCTTTGAAGCAATGCACTTGTTGCGTTGGTTCAAAGAATAAACGATCTCGATCAAAGTCAAAAATTTTGTTTTTGAAAATCTTGCCCCACTACCGCTCGGCAAGAGAAAACATGCCAATATATTGTCCCCTTGAGAGATTGGACGAAAATTTTGATTTTTGGGTGATCTCACGAAAAAAGAGGACAAGGTGCCTAACAAGTCCAAAAAGACTCCAGGAGGCCAAAAACGTGTCTAAATGCAATAAAACAATGTAAAACAGGCCTCAACTAGACAAAAACTGGTTCAAGGGTCCAAAACCCTAGCAGGATAGCCAATCAGGGTGAAAAAACCCTAATTTTCAAGCTTAAAAAGGCTCTGAGGTGTCACTTTCAATTCATTTTCACACACAACCATCTAGCAACCTTGAGATTTCAGCTCTAACCTCCTGACAATATGGCACAACAACAGCTCCTGATGCACATTTTCGACCAAGTCTGGACATACCAGCGGCCACCCGACATTGGGGCACCGGTAAGTGATCCTTACTTGAGCTTTATTTCTCATTTTTCACGTTCATTTATTGCTTTTAAGGTTAGTCATTCTACAGTGGCGCTATATAGCACCGCTCAAAAATCAAACAACACCGCTCGGTGTCAGATTACGTCGTGGCGGTGGAGTTTGGAGTTTGGAAATAAACTCCAAACTCCAACACTGAGGTCATGGCCTGCAAGGTAATTTCCAAAGTGCGACGCGACGGTGCTTTATTGACATGAATCTTTTCAAACTGTGTCGCTTGGAAGGAAAGTGCACCGCGGCGGTGCACTTTTGGCATTTTGTGCCCCAGTGTCATAGTTTGATAAAAATCAAACTGCGACGCCTTCACAGATAGCGACGTTGGAGTAACTTTTTGGATGCTCGGCATGAAACTTTTCAAAAAATTTAACATGATGACTCTTCTTGATGCAGGACACGGCTAGGGAGCTCTATTCCTGAGAGCACAGGTCGCGTGATCTCTTTGGTTACTTGCGAGACCTCAGTGACAGAGAGCAAGATCGTTTACGAGACATGGGGTTGTGGCACATCACTTACGCAGTGCCCGTGCGTACCCATCTTGGGATGATGTCAGTGTCTATTGAGAGATGGCACAACAAGACCTCGTCTTTCCACCTTCCCACCGGTGAGGCCACCGTCACCTTGGAGGACGTGTGGCGCATCCTGAGATTGCCGATTCATGGTTGGCGTGTTATTTTTGACATAGATGTCTGTAGGACGCCTGTCACACAGTCTTTTCCATAGAGCATGTTATCATTTGTGAGGGTCAGATCAAGCTTGAGCATCATAGGGCTCTCACCTCCCCCTTTCACTTAGTTTTTGCGGCCATTATTTCAAGTCTCGTTGCCCCAGATCGACAAGGCCGGTACTTTAGTCCTGGTTGGGGACTCTGCTGGGAGCGCATGGTGATGCGTGATAGGCCTACTCATTTTTCTTGGGGGCCTATTCTTCTTGCTTCACTATACAGAGATCTACACGAGTATGTCTACCTTGATGGTAGAGCACTCAGGGTAGGTGTCACACTCCATGTATGGGCATGGGAGCACATCGCTATTTTTTGGCCATGGGTTGTTGCAGTACCGATGGGGCCTGATGATCCCCTTGTATGGTGTTATAGAGGTGGTGTATCCTTCACACACATGAGCGAGCACAGGATTCCCTACTGGAGGAGGGTCTTGGATGAGATGACAGTGTTTACATGGCATCCATACCTTGGTCAGGCCCGGATGGGCCGACGATGTAGATTAGATCTTCTTTGCCCACCAAGACCGCTACATGCAGGGGCGAGAGCACATGATGGTGGAGAGGTACCTTCCTGGGCACGTTCAATGACAGTTCAGTGAGCCACAGAACCAGCCAGACGATGATTATGTGGCCATGTTTTCCCACACCATGTCATAGGCTTCATGGGGTTGATACATTCCTTCTTCAGAGGTTGTTGACAGCTTTAGACATTTGGTGGCCTAGCCTTGGGTTTACGATCAGGGGCCTGCGGATCCAGGCGTCACACAGGCATACAGAGACTGGTTCTGGCCTCCCCTACGGTTGATAGTTCCAAGAGCAGTCCCCATTAGGTGGAGGATGAGGGGTAGAGGGGGAGGACGAGGACAAAGAGATGGTGTATGGCAGGATCAGCCGGCCAGGGCTCCAGCTTAGCCAAGTCAGCCAAGTCAGCCAGTTCAGCCAAGTTAGGCCGACGTTCAAATGTAGGATCAGTAGCAGGTGCCAACTAGGCAGCACGAGCAGGCAGGTGCACCACCATGAGCTGGGGGTAAGGATCAACCTCAGGTACAACCTCCATGAGCACAGCCAGTAGGGCAGCCAACAGGGTAGGTGGATCCTTAAGATGCATTGATTGCCTAGTTGCAGGCCCAAGTTTAGACTATGACAACTGAGAGGGATCAGGCCAGGACCGAGAGAGACCAGGTTATTTTGTAGAGGTAGGCTACAGAGCTATAGGCGGCCATAGAGATGGTCCAAAGACAACAGTTAGAGAGCATGGCAACCTCCTCCTCTCAGAGCATAGTGTCCATTTGGTCTTACAGGGAGGCCTTCTGGGAGGTAGATTATTATCACATGCACTA
Organism: Sequoia sempervirens; assembly: GCA_007258455.2. Lineage (NCBI taxonomy): Eukaryota > Viridiplantae > Streptophyta > Pinopsida > Cupressales > Cupressaceae > Sequoia > Sequoia sempervirens. The sequence continues at coordinate 21,115 of VDFB02257970.1, read as the reverse complement.
CCATCAAACCATACCTAGAGCAGAGTGGGCCCTAGACTACTCACAACGGGCCAGCCACAGATTAGTAGAGGGTCACAGTGATAGGGGCGAGGGCAGCAAATAGGATGGGTAGACTTTGAATTTGATTGAGATGATAATTTTTGTGCCTTATGGGCTCCTTTTTGATAGCCCGATGGGCCTTTTTTCTACTTATTGACACACATTGACAGTGATCAGATCATTTTGTACTATGATAGTTACCCGATGATGATATATATATGAGATGACGATTTTGATATGATGTGATGTGATCATTTATTTATACATTTATGGATGGTTGTATTTCTATATGCTATGCAATGATGTTATGATGTGATGTGATGTGTATTTCTTTCCTAATGTTGTATGCATTATGACTAGATCTTATATTATGTTGTTTTATTCATGATATGCAAATGAATTTTTATGCTATGTGATGTGATGATGATTATTTATATGATGATCTATGTATGATGATATGTGATATGAAATGTAATATGCAAAATGATATGGTGTATATGTGAAATAATATGTGAATTATGCTTATAAATTTTTTATGGATGGATGTACGCTTTGCATGTAATGGATTTTATGTTCCTATTTATGCTTATAATGTGTTGAATGATTTATGCAATGAAATGTAAAAAAATGATTGTGATTCTATTTATGAGGTGCTCTATATAATATGGATGATTAATGGATGATATAATGCAATGGTCATGTTTTATTTCATATGTATTGATGATGCAAATGAAATGGTTTTAAGATGCTTAGAATAACAAATATATTATCCTAAACATGTAATGTATGTGATGCATTTATTGTGATGTGATGTAATATATGAAATGATATGTTAATGCAGAGTGGTATGATGATGTTTTATGCAAAATGAATGTAATGTGGGAGATGACTTTATGATGTTTATGTGATGTGAATATGCAATGGATTATCTATAATGCTCTTGTACCTATTATGTGTGATTATGCAGTAGGTGGCAATGTGAAATGGTTATGAGATGTTTATGCAAATGAATTTTATGTGATGGTTTATGTGATGAATCCAATGTGATGAAAAAAAGTGGATGCAATGTAATAAAAATGGATGTGCTTATCTATGGAAAATGCTTATAATAATATGTTTGTATGATTATGAAAATGAAATGCATATGTTTCCTATATGATATGTTTATGCAATATGCTAATGATTTGTGGATGCAGGATCAATGACGATGATGATGATGATGATGATGATGATGATGATGATGATGATGAACTGTCATAGTACCTTGTTAGTGTGATGAGAAAGAAGGGATGAAAGAGAAGAAGTCATTTCAACAAGACATAAGATGATGAATATGCAAATGATGATGATTACTTGCCGAGGAGTTGGGATTTTCAAAGGGCCAATTTTCTTATTTTTGATAACACATGTGGTATGATGCATCAAGGTATAGAGAACCAAGATGGCATTGTACCTAGTGTGATGGACTTTGACTTGAAAAATAGATAGGAGTATTCTTGTTCACACTTGACATACGGAAACCTTGCTACGATGCACTTTATAAGTTTTAAACACCTCAAACCAAAACATGGAAAGGTATACCCTATCAATGCAATAGTCAACAAGTTTCCCAAAACTTCCTCCATACCTACCTAACAAAGCAAGTATTCACCAAGGTTATATTACAAAAACGTCCAACAAGCACAACAGACAAAAGATAATGATCGTTGCCCCATTCCTATTTCTCTAAATCCTCTATTTGAATATCATCGAGAAATCCTTGGAATGAGTGCAATGAGATAAGTCAAAGGACAAAGACAAAGTAAACAAACAAGTTGATGTTCTTCAATACCGCTAACCAAAAGGGGATGTGTTTTTAAGGATAACAACCGAAACTATTGCCAAAAGATAATTCCCATTGTAGGAAGAATACATCGTAGGAAATTTTAGTGGATGGTGTCATGTCATTTCGTTTATCCCAAGTGTTCTTTCAAATGATTGATATGGGACCAATTGGGTGATAGGTTATCGACACAAAGAGTTGACCAACTTGTTTATGTACTGACTTCGACTTGAGACTTGACGTTTTGAGTTTTCATTTTTAACTTGCTAGACTTGTTTCCAATTGTTTCACCAAAGGTTGAGGGTGATGATTGTTTATTATGAGTGATGTTATTGTGGGTGCAAGTGAGATGAGACAGATGGATTTTTTAAAATATTTGGATGTTTTTGGAGTTTTGCAATGTTTTCAGGCTGTTTTTGGTATTTTTTGAGATTTGTAAATGTTTTTATTTTTTGATTTTTTGAATGTTTTTGGGTTTTTTTGAGATTTTGACCAAAATACTAACCTAAAGACCTATCCTAGGGGCCTCGAGGGCTGATCAAAAGATTAGCCTTGCCTACGTTATACACACAAAGACCACATAGTTCGACTGATGAGTTGATTGATTTACACTTGAGGATATATACGATGAATTGTCAATTTATTGTGATGGACCTCTAAAGGACTGACCTAAGTGTCTCGGGGGATGATCAAAGATCAACCTTGCCTACATTCAAGGCTCAAAGACCCGTAGTTTGACAAGACAACTTTGTTTTTGACTTTTTGACTGACTTTTTGACCTAATTTTGGCATATTGATATGTTTTGAATGTTTTTGGATTTTGGTGATTTTTCAATGTTTTTGGATTTTTTTGATGTTTTGACCTTAAGAATATACACGAATCTAATATGATGATAACATGCCACCAACATGATATAATAGACTAGTCTGATAAAGGCAGGAAAAACTGACCTTGAGGATGGGCCAAGTAGTACTAGGAGGGATCATGATACGAAAATAGGACCAAGCTATGGTGCGAATGCAGGTGGATGAGTGATGGGTGGAGATCCGAATGCGATAAATGATGAAAAGCATGATGGATGGATGTTGTAGAACAAGCCATGAAGATCCTGGTGGATGGAAAGTACTTATTTACACAAGGCGCATGTTTGCCAAGTTTTCACCAAGGTACCTGCCCAAAGTGCCACCGAAGTGGTTTTCACTAGAGGACGATTTTTCTCTTTATTGTTTTTGATCCTTTTTCTGATTTTTTTTTTGTTGGATATTTTTATTTTTTGATTTTTTTGTTGTCACAAAGACATTTTTTTGCCAGGTTTTTTCCAAAGTAACCATTTCTTCAAGACATTTTCTGATGTTTTTATTTTTTGGTTTTATACCTTGAAAGATTAGGCATAAAACCTTTTGAGATGGGAGCTATTCATGGGCTCTTGTAGAGGTTCCCCTTCGGTTGTTGATAACTGATTTTCCCTTGACTTGTAGCTTGTTGTGATAACAAATGGTCCCAACCAATTGGATTCAAATTTTACTTTGCTACTTGGATTTGGGACATTCTTTTGATTCTCCTTTAGTACCAGTTCTCTAACTTGGAAAGTCCTGCTTCTAATTTTCTTGTTATAGCTCCTCTTGAGTCTATTCTGATAGACTTGTAAATGATTCAAAGCATCTATACATCACTCATCCAGTAGCTCCAACTCATTCAATCTTGATACTCGTTACTCTTCATCTGTGATGAGGTTTTGTAGTGATATCCTGAGTGATGGGAGCTCGATCTCAATGGGGAGTACTACTTTTGATTCGTAGACTAGGGAGAAGGGGATGGTGTCGGTGGGTGTGTGGATGTTGATTTCATAGGCCCAAAGGGCGAGATTGAGCTATAGATGCCAGTCACGACTTGCGTCATTGACTGTTTTCTTGAGGATTTTCAAAATGGTTTTGTTTTTGGCTTATGCTTGGCCATTGCCTTGGGGATAGTATGGGGTAGAGAAGCGATGTTGGATTTTGAATTTTTTGCATAAGTCACAGACCTCCTAATTTTTAAATGGTGTCCCATTATCTGAGATAATGGCTTGTGGAACACCATAGCAGCAAATGAGATAGTTTAGGATGAACTTTGATATCTGCTTCCTAGTTATATACGTCATGGGTATGGCTTCCAACCACTTAGTAAAGTACTCCATGGTGCTTATGATGAATTTATGGCCGTTAGATGAAGTGGGAATGATTTTTCCAATGAGATCAAGTCCCCACTATGAAAAGGGCCATGGTGTGATGATGGGATGAAGTCCTTGAGTTGGAGCATGGATGAGGTCCCCATGCTACTGACATTGTAGACACCTTCTGACATAGTGATGTGCCTCTCTCTCCATTGTAGGCCAATAATACCCCATCCTCAGTAGTTTCTTGGCTATGGTCATTCCACTCGAGTGTGAACCACACATACCGTTATGTACTTCAGCTAGAGTGGTCAATGCCTCCTTAGTGTTTAAGTAGCGCAATAGGGTTCCTTCTATGCTCCTACGATATAACATATCTCCTAGAATAACGAATCAGGATGCCTTTTTGACAAAGGTTCATTTTAGGGTTGAGGGTAAATTGGAAGGTATGACTCCTATTCAAAGGTATGTATAAATGTCGTGGTACCAAGGATCACCAGGACCAATGATTTCACACACAAATTATGATTTTGGTACCTCGAATGCAGGCACGAGAAGCTGCTCTATCAGGAATTCATATTTTGGAACGTTGTGGGGGATGTTTAGTAAGGATCCCATTGTTTCCATGGCATCTATTGCTCTATTGTTGGCTCTAGGAATCTTCTCAAATGTAATCTCGATGAAGGATTCCTCGAGAGTCCACCAATTTCTTGTATGGAGTGAGCTTATTGTCTTTAGTTTGGTACTTATCATTCACTTGGTTTATTATTAATTGAGAGTTTTTGTATACTCTAAGAGCTATAATGTTCCACTGCACTGCTATTCTGAGACCTATAGTTAAAGCCTCATATTCTACTATGTTATTAGTGCAGGGAAATGCCAGTTTGTAGGACCTTGGTATGCAGTCCCCTTATAGGGTGATAAAGAAGACATCGGCTCCTAATCCATCTTGCATGTATGAGCCATCAAATTAGAGTTTCCAGTGGTCGGCTACATTGAGATTGAAAATAGATTCATCTGGAAACTCTTAGATGAGAGGATTCTCTAAATAGATTAGTGCTTCTGCAAACTAATTTGTGATGACTTGGCCTTTTATTGCTTTCTGCTCCACATATTCAATGTTGTATTCTGATAGTATCATCACCCATTTGGCCATTCTTCTAGTGAGCATTGCCTTTGACAGTAAGTACTTGAGGGGGTCGATTTTGGTGATGAGTTTTATTTTATGTGCCGACATGTAATGTCTAAATTTATGTGATGCAAACACTACTGCTAGGCATGCTTTCTCTATGAATGAGTAGTTTAGCTCATGCCCAACCATTTTTTTTTATATAATAGATGGCCCTTTCTGTTCCATTTTCGTCATGTTGAGCTAGGAGAGCTCCAAGGGCTGTTGTTGTTGTTGACATGTAGAGAATTAATGGTTTTCTTGGGATTAGTGGCATTAGGACTGGCAGTGTAAGTAGATATTCTTTGATTTTATTAAAGGCTTCTTCACACTTCTTTTCCCATTTGTATGCTACTCCCTTGTGAAGTAGGTGAGAGTATGGGTTTTGTTTGTCTACCAACTGTGCTATAAATATTCGAATGGATTGAAGCCTACCTTGGAGACATGTCAGTTCCTTTAATGTTTTGGGTGCCTCCATCTCAAGGATTTCTTTTACTTTTGCTGGATCTACCTCAATACCTCTCATTGATACTATGTATCCTAGAAATATTTCTAATTGTACACTGAAGACGCACTTCTTTGGGTTTAATCTGACCTTGTACTCCTCTAGCCTGTCAAAAATGGCACTTAAGGTTGCTATGTGATCCTTTCTCTTTCTGGATTTGGCTAGAATGTCATCAACATAATCTTTGAGAGTCTTATGGATCATGTCATGGAAGATTAAGGTCATGGTCCTTTGGTATGTTGCTCCTGCATTCTTTAAGACAAATGGCATCATATTCCAATAGTAAGTCCCCCATGGACAAGTGAAGTTCATTTTGTGTTGGTCTTCTTTGGAAATCATTATCTGGTTATAACCCGAGAAACCATCCATCAAGGAAAGCATTTCATGTCCTATCATCATGTCTACGATCATGTCAATATTGGGCAACGGGAAATCATCTTTTGGACATGCTTTGTTCAAGTCTCTGAAGTCTGTGCAGATTCTAGTGCCTCCATCAGGTTTTGAGACAAGCACCAGGTTTGACACCCATTCTGGATAATCTATCAGTCGAATGAATCCTGTATCTAATAGCTTCTTTAGTTCCATTTTTACTAGCAAGGCGATCTGAGGGTGCATTTTTCTGAGCTTTTGTTTGACAGGCTTTGCTTCTAGGTATACTGCTAAGTGGTGAACCATGATATCTGGATCAAGCCCTGGCATGTCAACATAGCTCCATGTGAATTTTATCTGTCTCTCTCTTAGGAAGGCTGCTAGGAGCTCTTGTTCTTCTGATAGTAATGATTCTGCATAGAATGTGATGTGCGGGGTTTCCTCTATTCCTAGATTGACCGGATTGCATTTTTCTGCTAGAACTGCTATTTTTTCTTGATGAAGAGCTCTAAAAGGAAGATTGAATCCCCCATCCTCAGACACCTCAGAGAGGTTTTCACCATTGGATGCATCCTTTATTTTTACTTTTTTCTGGTCGGAGAGTGCCATAGTGTGGTTTTCACTCAAAGACTTAGATATTATTCTTAATTTCTCACTTTTGTGATTGAGGGATTCAATCATTTTCCCATAATAGGAATGTGTATCTATCTCAATTATGAACCTTGCTTTGTGATCCCCATACATAATTTTTTCCTGTAGTCCCATGAATTTTGAGAGTGCCTCATCATTTTTGAATGTATCAAGAACTGGTCATCCTCATTGGTCATAGTCGATGAGTTGGGGGTATACTAGGCATATTTCATGATTTTGATGGTCTGATTCAAAGGATAAGGTGCTAATCATGAAGAGAGTGGTATCCTCAAATAGCTTAGGTAAGTTTTTCATGGGATCCTTGTCATCACTACTACTATAGATGTCAGTTATATCAAATGTGAAGTTATCTATGATGCAACCTATAGATACTAGTAAGCGCAGTTCAGCCGCAGTTTGCTGAGGAGGATTTTGGACCTTTCTAACTGGAGGACCTCGACCATATATGGTTATACTCGGAGGGGTACATCTGAGGCCAATATTTCCCATTCACGTCTCTGGAATGATAGGTATTATAAGCCCATTTTCATTCTTCCCAAGTCTTTGATTTTTTTCATAGCCCATTGCGAGCATCATTTGCACACCCTTATTTTTGTCATCCATTGGTAAATCAGCTACTGGTCTCTCATCTTGGTATAGCATATGAGATGGATCTACCTCAATAACTTCTTGGCCAAGATCTCCCCAACTTGTAAAGCTGGGATAGTCTTTAGGAGACGTTTGAGATGTGGAGGCTTCACTTATTTGCAGACATCACCTTGATCTAGGAGATTGTGGTAACTCTCCTATCACAAAAGAATTTTTAGGGATCATGTACTTTCCACAACTGTTATCTTGGATGATGACCTTAATGTCAGATATGGTGGGAGTGGCAGGTGTCTCTGTTGTGGAAGTGGAAGCGAGAGTGGCGAGATCAATGTATGGTGTAGATGGGCCCTCATCATTTTTTGGTACTTGGGGGATTTTATAGTACTTTTCCTCGAGGATTTTGCAATAGGAGAATGGTTTGGGATCTCCATGGATGGTAACTTCTTGTCCTTCATGTGTGAATTTAACACATTGATGGAAAGTTGATGCTACTACTTTCATCGCATGAATCCATGGGCGTCCTTAGGAGGATGTTATACGGCAAGTCGAGGTCCAAGACCTTACAAGTGGTTTCCATGATAGATGGCCCTACTTGAATAGGGATTTTGATTGTTCTATGGGACACTCTTTCCTAATCATCATATGCTCTTATTGTGATACCCTTTCCTTTGTCGATAGAATCTTCAGAGACTTTTAATTGTTTGATGAGCTTGAGAGAACAAATATTCAAGCCCGCACCTCCATCCACCAAGACCCTTTTGACTCTTTTTTTGTACTAGGACTTCTAAGTGGAGTACACGGTTATGAGATGGTTGGGCAAGAAAATATTGGTTGGAGAATGTGAAGAGATTCAGGGTAATGATATTTCCGACCATAGCTTGGAATTGTTCTGCATCAAGATCTATGGGGATAATGAATGAAGCCAACGCTTCCTCAAGGATTTTCTTATGGGAAAATGAGATTTTTAGTAACTCCATGATGGATATTTGCGTTGGAATTATTTTGATTTGATCAAGGATGTTATATCCATTAGGGATAGATCTAGGTGCAAGGGCTCTATTTGGCTGGGATGATCCTGCGATGGTAACTTTGTCGCCTCTTGTGGTGACTCCACAATCGACATGGGCTCCTTTGATGGTGATGGTAGCACAGTATTCATTTAGGGAGGTGACGATAGTTTCATACACATGATTCACATTTGTGAGGGTTCCTTTCCCCTTATCAGTGTTATTATTTCCTTTATTTCCATGGTTAGGCATCAGATTCATGTATATCTTAAGGTCTTGGTTTCCTGTTGGTTGTTCCACATTTATAATTCTTTAATTGATGAGATATTGAATTATGTTTTTTAGCCTCATACAACTGTTCATGGTATGCCCTTTGATTTTATGGAAGTCACAGAGTTGATTCTCATTATACCAAGGAGGTTTCAAATCCAGTTCTTGGTAATTCTCATAGGTGGGTTCCCTAATGAGTTTTTCGTTTATCAGCTTCTCCATGATGACTTCAAGTGGTTCCCCAAGAGTGGTGTACTTTCACTTGGGGTAATTCTTGTTCCATTGGGGTGGTCCCCTTTGATCATTGACATTGTTAATTTCCATATTTTTGTTCAGTTGTTGTGTTGCTTGATGATTGGTTTGGTGTTGGTTTTGGATTTGTGGTGCAGGTGTATTTTGGTGAGGGGTATTGATGACCACTTTGGCGTCGATGACACCATCATTGGTAACATTTTTGTTTATTTCCCATGTGTGAGTTTTTTCGTTGTAATTGGTGGGTGGGCGGTTGTTTTGTTGTTTGGGGTATGAAGTTGATCCCGCGGGTTGTGTCATAAGGGATCATTCGATGCTGAGCGCCTTGGAGATCAACTGGTGATATGTGGTGATCCCTTGTACCTTGAGATGGAATTCCAAGAGGCCATCAAGGTTGGATATGATGGTGCAAACTTGTTGTTCCTTGGGCATGGTCCATTTGCTCTGATTGGCCTTGGATTGCCATCGTTGTAGGAATGAAGCGAATGACTCACTCTTACCTTGTTTCAAAGCTGAGATTTCATCTAGACTGACATCCATTGCAATATTGCCTGCGTAGTTTTTAATGAATGCATCTATAATTTCTTGGAATTTTTGATGCATGTAGGTAGGCAAGAGAACCATTCCATAGTATGGCCATCCAAACTCCTAGGAAATAGCCACATCAGATAGGTATCATTTTATGTGAGTTCCATGCAATGAACCTAGAATTCCCTGATGTGATCTTCAAGGTTTCTCATCCCATGATACTTGTCGAACTTGGGGATCTCAAATCCCTTCGGGAATGGTTTCATCACAAGGCTCCTGTCAAATGGATAGGGACACAAGTTGCTTGGTGTTTTTGTGGTTCGCCTTGATTGAAGATTGAGCACTTGTTGCAAGAGCAACCTGATTTGTGTCATTATGTCATTTTTTAGATCAAAGGGTGGAATGAAGGTGTTCTAGGGTGTTTCAATTGTGGGTTGGATGGGTGGGTTGGTTGGTGTGTTATTTGATGGTATTTGCACATTCTGTTGAGCCAGGTATGCTTGCACTTGTTGTTGTATAAACAATGCTTGTTGTTGATCTTGTTGTTATTGTGCTAGGATTTCTTGTTGTTGTGCTAGGATTGCCTGTTGTTGAGGTTGTTGTTGTGCTTGTTGTTGGGCTGCTAATTGGGCTGCTTCTTGCTGCTCTTGATATTGTTTCATTACTTGTTGATATGCTTGTAGTTGTGTTGCTTGTTTTTGTGTAAGAAAAGTGCTTGTGCTTGCGCTTGTTGTGCTTGATATTGGGCGTGCGCTTGTGCTTGAGCTTGGTCTTTTGCCACTTTTTGTTGCAATAAAATTTGGGCTTGGGCAGCTTTTTGTGCTTGTAATGCGGCTTGGGCTACTTGAGCAGCTTGTGTAGCTTGAGTGGCTTGTTGTTGTTGTTATTGTTGCAATAAGGCTTGGGATTGTGTGGCTTGTTGCGCTTGTTGTGCAATTTGGGAAACTTGAGTATTTTGTGCTACTTGTACGGCTTGTTGGGAAGCCATTTGTGTGGGTTTATGCTTTTGCACTTGCAAGAATGCCTTTTGGTAAGCAACTTGTTGAGCGGCTTGCAATTCCATGCTATATTGGCTTGATAAATTGGAGTTTGGTGGTGGTGGGGGTGGTGGTGGCGGTGGTGGTGGTAAGTGGTGATGTCGTGTTGGTGGTTTGAGTGGTGAATGGTGCTATTGATGTGGTTGGTCCTTGAGAGCCCATGCTTTGAGATGTTAGGGGGGTGGTCAATGATGTTGTGATTGCTTGTGTAGTTGTCATTTGTTGTTGTGATATTGATGACAATTTTTGAGAGTTTGGCTTGATGCTTTGATTGGTTTTTGGGATGTTGGTTTGATTTTGATTGATATTTGGTAAAGGTGGGAGTCCCAAGCCAAGTAGAGGTGTGGATAATGGTGGTAATGGTGGAAGAGGTGAAAATGTGAGGGGTGTGATTTCTTGATAAAATGATGTGGTGTCGAAAATTCCCCCAAGCCTGAACATGTCACCCTCTTCTTGTGAATTTGTGAGGAGAGAGGTTTGAGGTGTTGGGTGGAAGGATGATGATGATTGATAGGGAAGGGTTGGAGGAATCACTCACTGATTCCTGCTCCGGGTCTTGCTTGCAAGACCTCCTTGGTGTCTTACTTCACCACCTTAACCTATAGGACTTTCTTCTTGGTTAGGTTCCCCTGGTTCTCTTTGCCAACCCCACTACCATCACAATTCTACCTACCAAGTCAATCTTGGTGCAATGTCTCCAACTCTTCTTTAGCCCTTAATCCACCCTAAAGGCTATTCTACTCCAAACCTTGAACTCAGCTTTGCAAGGGTGTGGAGAGGTTTCTAATAGGTACTTTCCATCCCATCATGGCTCTGAAAGATCCTCCTAACTCCATCTTGTCATCGCTTCCACCAAACCCTCATTTAGGGTTAAAAAGGCTACTAGCCTAGGAGCCCCAATTAGGTCTCCACTTCTGAGAAAACAGGTTGTCTCTCCTAACTTTCCCAAAGAACTCAGAATCTTTCCTTTGGCTTCTTGGTCCTTATGCCTACCATTTGAAGATTTTAAAGGTCTTAACCCTTAACTGACCGTACACAGGCCTAAACCACAATTTGTCAATAATTAGGTCTTTTTAAGCCATTTCTTGGCTGCTCTCAAACTGCTAAGTATTCCTCACACCAGATGGACTGATGGAGTTTCCTCTTGATTACCAAGTCTTGACAAGACTCACATCTTCCTTCTCCAAAAGGAAATTCAACAAGAATTAATCACCCCTACAAGTTATGTGCTATGCACTCAAGTCTTCCTAGTCAGGCACCTTCCTGGCTCGCCTAGGGCAAGACTTTTCTAATAGCTCTTGTGCTCACACAAACCCTAAATCCTACCATATTTACACACATGGATTCTAGTCACTATTCCCAAAGGGCCGTACAATTTGTATGGTGGTAAAGTGAACTAAATCTCCATTTTCTCAAAACTGTCTGGTTCAAACCAGCAGCAGGGTGAAAACAAACTATTTACAAACAACGAATTAAATTGAATAAAGAAAGCTAATAAATGGCACACAATGCTTGAGAGATTACTACATTACATCTTACACAAACATAGTAACAATTTCAATCCATTAAAGCTCTTCTTTGAAGCAAAAATCAGTAAATTCACACAAAAACTATTTTTCCTTCGATTCACAAAATTTCACCACAATACCAATGCTTTCTAACCCTGCTCTCAGGTCGAGGCACACCCTATATAGGTCAACCAAAATAGTTATGCCTCCCCTTGGTCGGACATGTCAGTTCCATAGTGGAAAAGATGCAAAATACACCATTTTGCACTTGTTGCCAATTCCTAGTAAAATGAATTTTTAAACTCATCCACCCTTTCCAATCCTTAACCTACTGATCACTACTAAGAAAAACATACTCTTAAACCTCTAACTCTATCTAAATGGTCAACATGACCTTCATGGTAACACATCAAAAAAACAAAAACTCATCCTGGATTTCCTAATTGCCTAGTGTTTCCTAGGTGCTCCTGCACCAATGATGGATCATTAGGATTATGGAAAGTGAGAGGGACATACTTATATAATGGATTTTTGGGTATGATTTGTTCCAAAATGGTGTTTGCATCCAAGTCTTGATTATTAACAAGGGGTTGTGTTTGAATAGCATTAAGAAATGCATTTCCATTATTAACATTGGGTTGGGTTGGAGCAAAAGATGCGATTTGCGGAATGTTTTGAGTGATGCTTTGGGATGGGGGTGTGGATGATATGGGAAGTGTGGATGAAGTTAGAGGCATGATCTCCAATGATGGTTCCACTATAGAGCTCATTTCAAAATCATAAGATAATTTGGCCCCTTTTTTTGCTAGTTCGAGCATGTATAGTGAAGGGTTAATCCTCATCATGATGTTGATGATCTTATGGTTCTCTAGATTTTGGAGCATTTTGGTTATTTCTTCATGCGACATCCCAAAGGTAAGATCTTCTTTTTTAATTTACTCTTGTGGATTTTGTGATGATGAGATAGTCAAAGGATTGCTTGATTCGAAAGGATTCATTTTTGCGTTTGTTTGGCTTAGGTCACTTGAAGTGGGTGTTTCTTTGTCAGCTTCCATGTTCTTCTTGTATTGAGATCTAGTTTGAACCATAAAATAAAGATCAATTTTCAAGAATATGGGAGATGAATCTCTAATTCTTTGGATTGATCTTATTTTAAGCACAAAAGAGAAATTTTTAGGGTATCTTAAGGATCAAAAGGTGATATGATGATGCAAGAGATGGATGATGTGGATGTTTTATCTTTTGATAAATCTTGAGGGGAATGCTAGAATTTTAGGACTTTTGGATATGTTTTGGATTTTGATTTTGATTTTCTTGGATTGTCTTTGACTTGATTTTTTGGTTTTCCCTTGACTTGATTGATTTTGGTTTGCTTTGATTGAACAAATAGACCCTACGATGTTGGATGATTATCTAAGGGGTAGATTTGTTCAAAGGATTATAATTTGAATATGTGTAGGAGAATGATGCATCTACCCACACCTATTCAAACAAGATGATAATTTAACCAAGCATATGAAGAAGGATGCATCTACATATACCTAGCCAAACAAGATGCTTTGATAATTTTGACTAAGCATACGCAAAAGGATGCATCTACACATACCTAGCCAAAGATGATTTTGATAAAGATTTCAAGGATTTTGCCTCAAGGATTTGATGATTTTGATTTTTTCCAAAAAGCCTAGCATGAAGGATAATTTCAAGATTTCTCAAAAGATGATGGTGAGATGATTTTTGGTTTGATATTTGAAGGATGGATGAAAAATATTTTGATTTCCTTTGATCCTAGGATGAACCTAAAAAAGACACTTTGTTTACCTAGACCTCGGTATTGAAGAACATGCAATGCCTCTATGGACCTTTATAAATAAGGAGTGGTTCAATTTGAGCATACATTTTAGGATTTTGAACTTTTACTCAAGGACTTTTGTCTTGGGATTTTAACTTTCTTGGAAATCATGAGGTTTCAACACATGTGAGATTCCATTTTGTTATCTTTGCTTAGTGACTTTATTTTACCACAAACACTTCTTTTGATTAGTTTTTCCAAACTAGATGTCCAATGTCTTAATTTATTTGAATCCCATAAAGTATGTTATGTGGAAATTTGATGAATTCAAGGCAAGGATTACCTATCGTTTAACTTTAGTAGACAAATTGAGATGCAATCCAAGTGTTTAGAAACCTCTAAGGATAGAATCCCAAGGGCAAGCAATAACACATGAATCAAGTCCCCACTTGGACAATTCTAGCTACGCTTATCTTTAGCGAATGGTTAGATGCTTGAGCCCACTGGCTCCCCTCCACGACACTCACTTATACGAGGTAGCCAAGCATCAACACCCATGAAACTCCCATGGAATGCTTTCCATTTCTACTAAAAGACCATAAAAGTGTGGGGCGGCTTTAGAACAACCGTTCTTGCACCAACAAATAGATCAAGGATTTTGGCAATTCTAAAACATGGGTTTTAATTAGGACTTTTCGTTTGTGGAGATTGACCCATACAGCAAGAGTCCCTTTTTAGATCCATCTCATCAGAGCCAACTGCGTGATATTGGCGTTTATTCCAATACCCACATTTATATCCCAGTTGGAAATACTCTTGGCTTTAGAGTGTTACCGGTTGAGTCGTTCCCTTGGGTGAGTACTTTTTCCCCAAGGTAGGCCCTCTAAGATAAACAAAAGTGAATAAAGCCAATATCTATAACTCGATCAATATTTTTTCGCAACACAAAGAGAGAGAGTGTACGCAATAATGCTCTACTCACACTCGTACAATGTTTTGTTCAATTTTAAACCCAAAATGAAGTGTGGAGGTGATTACTTTATCTCAACCTAAGACCATAAAAAAAGCCTTTTGATTCTCAAGATCGCTATAAAGCGCGAGAGAAGTGCATACGTCCTTTTCGATGATGTTAGTTTAAGTACTCACAAAAACAAGGTTGTACATGTTCATTTTACCATTTCAAAGAAATTGTGAGTTCATTTTAAAAACACCAAAGTAAGTGTGACAAATTGCCTTGTTCAATTTTTAATCCCAAAACAAACTTTAGTAGATTGGATTCCTAATGTTCATTTTAAGCCCTTTTGTAGAAAAAATTGAAAAGTTCTTTTTAAAGCCCAAACGAAATTAGTGGATCCTAAGCCTAAAAGAGATGACAAATTTTCCGTAAGAGGACTAATGAATCCTCAAATAGTGTTAAAAAAACACTAAAGTGTTTAAAAACACTTGTTTTCGTGAAATGACCTCATCATGCCTCTCTTCCTTTTCGTCTTTAATCAATTCAACCTACAAGAAAAATCAGTTCTATGCTGCAAAACAGAGGTCAAAAAGATAAAAAACAAATAGAAGAAGCAAAATTTGAAAAAAAGCACATGCTGAAAATTAAATTTCACTTCATACTCCCCTCCGGCGGTGCAATCCATGAAGGTGTCATAGTTTGATTTCTCCAGCGGTGCTACCACTTGCTAGTCAGCTTCGCTGGAGTCAGAAGCTGGTGGTGAATGTATAGAAGGGTTCCAGTCGATTGGTCAAGCGGTGTTGTTTGAAATTTAAAGTCTTGGGGAAGACGATGAGTTTGAATTTCCAGTGGTCCTGTATAGCCACGCTGGAGAACCATCAGTGCTAAACAGAGACGCTGAACCTATAAACAAAGAAAAACGTGTGATTTTGATAAAAAAATATGATTGAAAGGTGAGATTTCCCTCCTAGCGCCAAATGTGCGAACCCCAATCCCAATACCTGCAAAACAACATGAGCAAACACATTAGAAGATGAAATGCAAGCAAGAACAAGGATTCCTCAAGAAATCCATTTGAATAGAAAAAGAGATAGAATATGAAATGAAGAACACAATGAAATTTAAAAGCATATCAAATCCTATTCTAAAGCAGGGTATGTGCAGGATCATGGTGGGCCAAAAAGTGGCAATGGGGAAAAAAACACGTCTTTCATTGACCCAAAAATGCGAAAATACCGTGTTAACTTTTTTTAGGCTTGGGTGTCAGTACACACCACCAAAGCAAACACCAATCCTATTTTTCCATATCAGATATCTGATTTGTAAAAAGTATATATATACAAATTTTGTGTCTGTTTTAAAATCATTTGATAGTCAACAACCCGCGGGCACACAGTGAGGAGGTTCTTCACGTAACGAATATCCGATTTCACCAATATCCGATTTGAAAAGGTAACATTTTAGATTTTTATTTGCTTTGATTCAATTTTGAATTAGATTTGGATAATTTCAATTAGTTTTTTGTGGATTTTTTTTCAAAATAGGGTTTTTGATTAAATTTTTATGAAAAAATCCAGTTTAGAATGGATTTTGATTAAAAAGTAAAGATGTTTTTGTGGATTTATTTTCAAAATATCGAGGTTTTTTGATTGAGATTTTATGAAAATGTTGAGTTTAGAATGGATTTTGATAAAAAATGAATTTTTGGTGGTTTCAAAATGGGGTTTGATTAATTTTATGAAACTGATGAAGTTCCCCAAATAGTTTTTCTGAAAAGGAATATTTCATAGTTTTAGTTTAAAAATAATTCATTTCTTATGTATTTGTATTAAAAATTAAGAATTTTATAGATTTTTGTTAAAAAGTAGTGTTTTTTTTGGATTTTTTTAAAAAACTAGGGTATTTTTATAATATTTTCATTTATAAATTGTCTAAGTTTAATTAGATTAATTTTTTTTTAACTTTAATCAATCATTATGTTTGTTAAGAATGAGAATGCATAAATTCCACCAGTTGAGAATGAAAATCCACCAGCTGAGAATCAAAATGTAGAAATGCCAAATGCTCCACCACCTCCGCAGCCATCAATTGAAGACTTAATTCATGAAAAAATGGAGCAATTGAGGGGCATTTGTGATGTTTATAAGAAAATCCCTTGATTATCCCGTATGCCAACCACATTGACAGGAATACTTACAAATGTAGAAACCCTCTCCACCCAACATAATGCCTTTCATTCATGGTGAGAAACAATGAGGGAATATTATGCATGTGGATTGTCTTATGATGATGTGAAAAATCTCCAGATAAAAAAAGCCCAAATAGCCTCTTTATTTATTAGCCCCAGCACTGGTTTTCCAGGTAATGTTAACAAACCAAAACTTTCTATAAAATGGTGCACGCATAGGGGCATAGTAGATAACTTTTGGGATTATTGGTGTATGGTTTTGATAAACCACCCAACAATAATCTTGATGTACCTTTTTACTTTATTAAAAAATTATATGTTGAGTTTTTGTTAGGGCATCATGTCAATTACTTTGACATTAAACCCTTCCAGGGCGTTGGTGGAGTATGCCCCAGGATAGGCCAGGGGTAGCTAGATTAGTCAGGCGCCCACATGTTCCCCATCCTCCCCTTCCTCTGCCACCTCCAGTACAACATCCAGATATTACGGAGGATGCAGCCACTCAAACTATCCAGGCCATTCACTCTTTGAGTGGTCTTTTGGTTTCCCATGCTTCTTCACTAGCTCAGTCACATTCTAGTGATGTTGGCAATGGATCCAGTGTTGTTGCATCATCCTCCTCGGGTCCACATATTTGCAATACGTTCTAGCAGATATGCTTGGGTCCTATTGTACAACCCGTTGAGCATCCATTAGACACTTCTTATTATGACATCTAGGATGTGGATATTATAGCAAATCACACACAGGGGAGTGGAGCACACCCTACAAAGTCCTCTCCTGCTAGAGAGGTGGACATTGGAATAGTTACACAGGTAACATTTAAGGTGTAAATTCATAACTTGCATTTTTTTTAAAATGAATATTAATAAGAGATAGTATCAAGTACTAATATTTATTTACATGGTCTATTTAACAGTTAATGTCTGAGGAGGAGCTCACATGGGTGACTGATAGCACCCTTAGGGCCATTTCATTTGGCCTCGACATGCACACAATATGTATTTTCACACTCACTCATTTACATTTTTTTACTATATACTTGCTTGTCATTTGAATTGTCATTAATGAAATTATATATTAACTTATATGTTTATCTTATTCTCTTCTTGTAGGAAACACCTAGTGCGAATGAGGTGTGACGCTCTCCAAACTATGGAGGCACAATGTTAGATAAGGGAAAGGTAATTGAACTCAAATTTGATTGAATTAAGATTTATAAGATCTTTTATTGATTATGCATACATTGACATAGATTTGTAGTTTCATATGTACTTGTCATTTTTATGTATAGGCAGTTGTGAGCTATACATCATTGTTGATAAGTGTCACAACACCTGAAGGATTAGGTATTCGAACACCTGAAGGAGGAGGTGTCAAAACACCTAAAGGAGATACAGAAAAATATCAACTTAAAGAGGTATTTGTTTATTTTATTTTGTGCTTGGTAAATATGTTCTTATTACCAAAAATTATATGCTAACTTGGATCAATTTTATGTTTTTGTTCACATATATAGATTGACGTTACAAAATTTGGTTTGGTTGGTTCTTTGAGAGGGGTATATTCTAGGACTCATGACCCTTCGAAGAGACGTATATTTCAGGTAATCAATATTTCAATTTTAGAGTTCAATTATAATTCAATGTATATTGATTTTTATGTTAATTATTCAATTTTAAATTATTTAGTATAACTAATCTCAATTGTGGTTTGACTTTTTCTTGTGCAGCTACCTTCAGACCCAACGAGTGCTTCAAAGAGGCTCCATTTTGATGATCCACAGTAGTTTAGGATGAGATAGACATTTTTGCATGTAAATTTTGAATAGATACCGAGATGGCATATGCCACATATTGTAAAAAATTGTTTGAGTTAGCATTGATGCCATTTTTGTATATGAAAATACACTTGATTATTGGATAATTTGATATATAGAAGTTGACAATCAACATTTAATTTTCTCCTCATGTGCATGATTAAACTCTTTGAAAATTTAATCAAGTGAGCAATGGTTAAATATCAATGTACAATAACATAAAAAGAATGGTTAAATATTATGTAGTTTATATTCATATTTTTGATTGCATTACATTGCACATCTTTCAAACTCAAAGCATTACTTCACATTGCATAAGTAACAACTAGATGCTGATAGATAAAAAAAATTCAATAACAATATAGTTTTTACAAAGTCAACCTAACCAGTTATGCAATTACTTCACATTACATAACTAATAACTAGGAGCAACTATCAATTGCATTATCTTGTCATGGAATTCTATGAGACCACATTTCTTTGAGGAAACTTGGCAAAAAACTCACAAAAAATGAAAAGAAAGCACTCAAACAAACTTTAAAGGGGTCTCAGGCCTGCTGCCCCCTTGAAACTATAAATATTCATTGTTGAAACTTGAATTGTGGTAGCTTGATATACAGAGTCAATTGATGCCAGGATTCAATTTGTATGACATTGAAAAAAGAAGCCAACTGAGTAGAGTTATCAACATTCTTCAAAAATCATAAGAATTATTTTATTACACTAGCCATTTTGACGTCTTCTTGTAGTCTCAAATGTTATTTTGTATCATTGTTACATTGTTCTTGAGAGTGATTGCACATTTGAAGTGTATAAACACATACCTTTTTGTAATATCAAGGATACTTTTTGAATCTTCCATGCATTGCTAATCTAAAAGCAAAGGTCTTTTTCCTAATCTATATGCAGCCATGCTTTTGACATTGTCAAAAAGAGAAAAACTTCCCTAATGATACAAAGGCATGGCCAAGCAATTCTAACTCTCCACATGAGATAAGAGAGATGTTGGAGAGTACATCAAGTCAGTGAGAACCGAAGTGTAATGTGTTTTAGTTTGTAGTACTCCTCTGTTTCTCTACAGAAGTGTGATAAATTCTTAGTTCAATGATGCTGAACAATTTTTGAAAAAAGAAAGTTGTGTCATGGTCCACATTCAATCCAACAAGCAAAAATGAAAGCTCGGCCTCTTGGAATGAAAATTATTGTTTGCAAAACAAATGAATAAGAATGAGGTAGCTAAGGTGTTTGAAGTTATTTAGAGGTCACTTTTAGGGTGCAAGGCTTAAAAGTTCATTTTAAATGCACTCAAATAGACTTTAAAGGGATCTCAGGCCTACTGCCCCCTCATTCCACACGCTATGCAGCAATTTACTTGTGGTGTAGGGGCCGAACAATGGAGAAAACACGTAAAAATAATATATATATATAGATGTGTAGCCTAGAAGCATGAATTACGATTAGAATGTCACATAACATCATATAAACAAAAAAACCACCATAAACTTGAATGTCATTTAAAACATGCATGATAAATATTCATCATTGAAACTTGAATTTTGGTAGCTTGATATACAAATTCTATTGATGCCAGGGTTCAATTTGTATGATATTGAAAAAATAAGACAACTGAGTACAGTTATCAGCATTCTTCAAAATCATAAGAATTATTTTAGTGCACTCAAGAGTTATCAGATGTCTTCTTGCAGTCTCAAAAGTTATTTTGCATCATTGTTACATTGGTCTTGAGAGTGGTAGCTTAATATAGGTCCACAATAATAAACCTCGTTTACCTGTGCAGTGTAATAGTGGCATATGAAGATTTTTCTTTGAAAGAAAAAATGAAAGCTCAGCCTCTTGGGATGAAAATGCTTGTTTTCAAAATAAATAAATAAGAATGAGGTATTTAAGGTGTTTGAAGTGATTTAGAGGTCACTTTTAGGGTCTCTTTTAGGGTAGTTAAGATGTTTGAAGTGATTTAGAGGTCGCTTTTAGAGAAGAGAGATGTTGAAGAGTACATCAAGTTAGTGAGAACCAAAGTGTAATGTGTTTTATTTTGTAGTACTCCTTTGTTTCTCTACAGATGTGTGATAAATTCTTAGTTCAATGATGTTGAACAATTTTTGAGAAAAGAAAGTTGTGTCACGGTTCGCATTCAATCCAACAAGCAAAAATGAAAGCTCAGCCTCTTGGAATGAAAAAGCTTGTTTGCAAAAAAAATGAATAAGAATGAGGTAGTTAAGGTGTTTGAAGTTATTTAGAGGTCACTTATAGAGTGGAAGGCTTAAAAATCCATTTTAAATGCACAAAAAAGAATGAAATTACTTCAAACCAAGTTTGTGAAGAAGTTAACTATGTTGCCCACTAGTTTCCCTTAAGAGTCCAAAGTGCTAAAAGGTAGAAATATTTGAAGGGATATTTCTTAGAGACCGTGATGCTTACAGACTCTCTATCTGAGGCTATGGGA
>VDFB02257968.1:0-16174 GCA_007258455.2 Sequoia sempervirens | reverse complement strand
AACATGGAAGACAGAGAATTGAAGTCCCCCGTTCTGGTTGTGAACGATTATCATCTAAGGCTTACTCCTACGGAGACTAGCCTAGTTCCTGTAAGGGACCCTACTCAAATCTTGTCCATTCCGGAGTTGGAGGAAGGGGAGGTATATGTGGAAGAGCAAGGAGCTCCTACTATCCCGACCAGACCTTCTGATCTGAAGGATGAGGATGTAGCTAGAGAGGGAGTTTTGGAAGGTGCACTGTTTCACAATGTAAACATGGAGGGGCCTAAATCTTCTACTGAATCAGTAGATGACAAAGAGTTAATTGGTGATGGGGTTGGGATTTCATAACCAAGACACATCAGTCAATCGGCCCTCCAGGACCTGGGGACGAGCACTGGTAAAAAGGTGGGAAGAAAAACTAGTAAGCAGAAGAGGGAAGAAGTGGTGAAAGAACAAGGTCTACCAAACATAAAAGAATACCTACTTAGATCCAAGGGGGGCATCTCCTCCCTTGGGGACCAATGAAGGCTACCATTTGGAATGTCAGGGGCTTAAATGCCCCTAACAAACGACGTTGGCTTCAGCATCAACTTGAACTCCTGCAACCAGATCATATATTAATGTTATAGGAAACAAAACTAGGTGAAAAAGAGGCTGAAGGTCTAATCTCTATGTGTAGAAGATGGAAAGGTCTCTTCTCAGAGGCCATTGGTAGCTCTGGTGATTTGATGATACTATGGAACCCGTTGGTAGCTGACATCACACTGATTAGCCAAAAACCTAATTTTATCCACTATAAGTTTAGGATGCTCAGTTTTAACCTTTCTTTGTCACTTTTCAATGTATATGGTCCAATAAGATCAGATGCTAAAGCTAGACTTTGGAATGCAATCTCAACCCAAATAACAAGACTCCAGGATCAGAAAATCATAGCAGGTGGAGACTTCAACGCTATCCTTTGCTGCAATGAAAAAAGAGGTGGTGTTACTCATGAGACCCAGGCAATGAAGGATTTTAAAAGCTTTGTCACACAAAATGGCATGGTGGATGTCACTAGAAAGAATGGTTGGTTCACTTGGTCAAACAGGAGGACAGGTGTGGCTCAAATTTCTAAAAGACTCGATAGATTCCTTATCTCAGAAAATTGGTTGGCTTCAAACTTTGTTTGGGAAGCCTCGGTGATACCCATGTTTGGCTCAGACCACTTCTCTGTGACTCTAAAGCTTCAATCAAACAAGCGCCCAACTAAATGTAGCTTCAAGTTTGAACAAATGTGGCTCAGAAATGAGGGGCTTATACCAGCCATAAAAAAATGGTGGACTCAGAAATCACATGGTCATGGGACAAAGAGCTTCATGTTTGTCTCTAAACTTAGGGCAATAAAAGAAAACCTCAAACAATGGAATATAACCGTTTTCGGGGAAATCTTTCAAAAGAAATTGGAATTGGAAGCAAATATGACTGCTTTAAATCAACGGGTTATTGATCAAGGGATGACAGCAGCAGAATACCAAGAGGAAAAGACTCTGATGACTGAGCTCACAGAAATCCTTTCCAGAGAGGAGATTTTCTGGCACTCCAATTCTAGAGAAATATGGCTAACAGAAGGCGACTCCAATACCCACTTCTTCCATAGCTCAGCCAAAGGCAGGCAGATAAAAAACCACATAGACAACATTAGGTTCGATGTTGGCACTTTGTTCACTAATGAGAAGGACATCCAAGGGGAAGGTGTCTATTACTTCAAGAACCTGTTGGCCCCTGCTGATGAACTGGACTAGTTTGACATCTCTGATATTCTCACAGACATTCCAAGCTTAGTTACAAGTGATATGAACGCATATCTTATGTCGCCATTTACAAAGGAAGAGGTGTGAAAGGCTATCTTTGAAATGCATCCGGACAAGTCACCAAGCCCCGATGGCTTCCAGGCACTCTTTTATCAGTGTTGTTGGGAGTTCATAGGTGATGAGGTGTGGGGTGTAGTGGAAGACTATAGGAGGAAGAAAAGAATGTTAAAACAACTGAACTATACCCACATCGCCTTAATCAAGAAAAAATACATGGTAACCACTTTTGCTGATGTGCGCCCCATTGTGCTATGCAATACACTTTATAAGATTATTTCAAAAATGATGGGCAATAGGCTTAAGACCTTTCTGGCCAAGTTGATATCCCAAGAACAGACTGGCTTCGTCCTTGGGAGAGAGATTGTTGAAGGTATCATTATAGCAAATGAGGTGATCCACTTCGCACAAACACAGAGAAGCAAGGCGATGATGTTAAAGCTCGACATCAGGAAGGCCTATGATAGAGTAAGCTGGCATTTTTTGATGAAAATTCTGCAAGCATATGGTTTTACAAATGATTGGCTGGACTGGATATATGAGTGCATCTCTTCTGTAAGATATTCTATTCTAATTAATGGCTCTCCATGTGGGTACTTTAAGAGTACCCGTGGGCTGAGGCAAGGCGATCCACTTTCGCCTTTCCTCTTTGTCCTAATGGCGGATGCACTAAGCCGCCTAATAAGCCAGAGCAGAACTCTCAATAGGTGGAAAGGCATCAAAGTTGCAAAAAATTTCATACCCTTAATGCACCAACATTTCACGGATGACACCACATGTTGTTCAGTCAAGCTAGTACGGAAGAAGCTCAGGAAATCAAGAGGATCCTATCCCTATACACATCTAAGTTAGGACAACTGATTAATAAAGACAAATCCACAATCATCTTCTTTAACACCAACCGACAAGTCCAACGCCGCATCACCAACTACTTGGCTTTTGCATGAGTGAACTACCATGCACCTATTTAGGAGTACCAATCTTTCACGGTGCCACGAAGGCTAAGCATTGGAAAGGGGTAATCAAATCTTGCCAAAAAAAGGCTGCAAGTTGGAAGAGAAAGTGGCTCACTCTGTCCGGCAGACTCACAATGATAAAGGCAGTCATCGTGGCAATCCCCATTTATACATTGTCCACATTACAACTTCCCAAGTCAATGGAGATGAACATAAATAGAATCATGAAAAAAATTTTGTGGGAAGGATCCAATGAGTCCCATCGTGTACCACTTTTGAATTGGGAAAAAGTCAAAGAAAACAAATTGATGGGAGGCATTGATGTTAAAAATATCGACCTACAAAATATAGCATTAGGAGCAAAGTTAGTCTAGAAACTTTATGCCACTCCTAATGCACTTTGATGTAGACTCCTACGAGCTAAATATTTGGATTCAAACGAGCCTGAACAAATTGTGACAGTTGCTAATTCATGCCCTGGCTCACATGTCTGGAAGTTCATCTAGTCTTGCCGCCCACTTATCACTGATCACTTAACATGGCGAATTGGTAAGGGATCTTTAGCTAAATTTTGGGTGGATTCATGGAATGGTTACTGCCCATTGGCCGAAATTGAATCTTTGGTAGAGTTCCACAATCTCAAGCCCGAAGTGGAAAATTGGGTAGTTTCGCAGGTTATGTCCAAACTTCCAAATGGGGATTACAACTAGAACTGGTCGATGATAGAAGGTGGGATTGCCAACATGCAGGCCTTCTCGGCCTTAAGGGAAGAATTAGGAAACAAAAGACTCCATCTCTCCCAGATGGAGGACAAAATCATATGGTGCGGGGCCAGATCTGGCATATACTCCATTAAGGTTGGCTACCAACTTCTAAACAAACGCAGGGAATGCAGTGACTAGCTGGTTAAGCTTTGTTGGGATAAAGCTATCCTCCCCAAAGCTGGGGTTTTTACCTGGACGACATTGCACAAATGTATCCTTATTGGTGATCGCCTTAATGTTGTTGGGATTGTTGGTCCAAGTCGATGCCCCATGTGTAAAGCTAATGAAGAGAACGCAAATCATCTACTCCTCAATTGCTCTATTGCCTCTCGATGTTGGGATTGGCTAATGGGGAAGCTCGACTGGAAAAGTGTCAGGCAAGTGGATATTCTAGCATTCTTCAAAAGCTAGCCATGCCTGTTTGCAAACTCATTTTGGAGTGATCTCTGGGTTGTCACACCTTTGATGGTACTATGGAAAATTTGGAGAGAACGCAACAGGCATGTCTTCCAAGGGCTCGAGCGAACCACTGAAGAATTACTGAATTGTATTGAACAAGGGATAACAGAGATTCTCAATGCCAGGGCTATGCTTCGAACCAATGACACGTACTCATGCTGAGATGACACCATAATGAGAGCTTGGTGCAGACTAAGGATGTCAAAACATTATGTGAATCCCACCATAAGGAACAATGGAAAGCAAGCAGAGGCTAGGTGGCGGTGCCCCCCAACTAGGTGATTAAAACTGAACTTTGATGGTGCAAGCAGGAGAAACCCTTGGAAGTCTGGCATAGGATGCATTGATAGGGACTATAATGGAAATCTGGTGTGGGGTATGTCAAAAAAGATCCAGGAGGGATCAAATAACGCAACTGAATTCGTAGCTATCGAAGCAGGGCTCAGAATGTGCATAGTGAAGAATTGCTTGGAGGTGGATATTGAAGGTGACTCACTAATTTGTGTCAACGCCATCAAAGCTAAATCTATACACAGCTGGAACTTGGAGAGTTGGTTATCCCTGATATGGGAGCACCTTGATCATTTGGCATTCTACACAATAAAGCATGTCTATCAGGAAGCCAACATGACTGCAAACTACCTAGAAAACGTTGCCATAGATGAGCTAGAAAACGAATTGGTCTCAAACAATGCCTCTTCCTGGGTGGATTTGGACAGATTGATTCAACATGACAAAATTAGACATCATAATGTTACTGATGAATAAATGTAACTTCAGAGTTTATTAATAAAATGGGATCTGCCCCCTTGGCAATGCTATTTGATCAAAAAAGTAAAAAAAATAAAATTAAAATACTATATTATATTTTGTTGGGCGGGGGCCCTAGCTCGGTTGGCTAAGTAATTTCGTTGCGGCTCTGCTGGTCACGAGTTCTAGTCTCCCCCGTCCCTCGGCGGGCACCGAGGGCTGCAGTCAAGGCCAGCTGTCACGGTCACGCTAAAGTTTACCAAAAGACCGCAGCTATAGGGAGCACTGACCATGAGAAGACATATATATATATATATATATATATATATATATATATATATATATATTTGCTAATAAATATTTTTTTACGGTTTAATAAAAATATAGCAAGTCAAACTATACGGTCTAATAAATTTTATAGTTGTAATATACAGTCTAAAATTGAAAAAATGGTCAACTAGACCATCAAATTCCAGGCGTGTGTCCATAGATATTGAGGCATTTATTTTTTTCGATTAACAAATTTAAAATAAATAAATAAATTTTGCACAAATTATCAAATGGAAAAAACAAAAAATCTTTGAGTTAAACAATGAAAATAGAATGTTGTGATGTTTGCTTTATACAATCAAAAAAATCATTGCACATGAATAAAATATAGATTTTTGTTTTACTTTCATAGATTTGCTGACCATCTATATGTCATGCTGCCATTGTAGAGTTACACCATTGAGTTAAATAATGAAAATAGAATGTTGTGATGTTATTTACTTTAAACAATCAAAAAAATCATTGAACATGAAAATAGAATGTAGATTTTTACTGGCCATCTATATGTCGTGCTACCATTGTAGAGTTATGTCTATCAGTGTACCTAACTACTAGCATACATATATTAAATATTAATATATATAAAATACGTTGAGAGCTATCATTCTCTAATTTTCTTTTTTGAATTATTTTTGTTATTTATTTATTTTTTGTTCCTTTTGTTTCATCAAATCTCTTTGATTTTATTTTTTTGTTTCATCAAATCTCTTTTATTTGATTTTTTGTTTCGTCAAACCTCTTTTATTTGATTTTTTTGTTACTCTTCCACTACTTTAGTTGCACATGACTTCCACTTGCCTGCCATTTTAAATGTAGCTTCAAAAACTTTACACAGATTGTTGGATGCCACTGTAAATGCCTCTTGGTGTAATGAGATGACAAATAAATTAATTTAAAAGTTATTTATAAAAAAAAATCAATTATTTTGTCTATTTCAAATTTCCTCCTTAAATTTTAATTGTTTAATGTCATGAATGATATTGAATATTGTCCTATACTTGATAATCTTGTGAGGTGGCATGATTATTAATTTGAGAATTAATTCTTGTTACAATAAAGGACTTTTGAAATGTTTTGTTTACTATAAAATTTAATAATCATTTTTTAGGATAGGGGAACATTTATAAAATCCTTAGTAGTGATATTTTTTTCTTTATAATATTAAATATTAATAAAAATATATATACCCCTAGGTACATAAAAACTTATTCACTATCATAAAAAGACATACAACTACAAATCTATGCAAATCTATACATTGAGATATGTCAACACAAATTCAATATCCATTTAATTGAAAATATATCTACATTTTTTTATAAAAATATTTTAAACAAAATCTAGAAAAATCTTCTCACTCAACTTCTCAAGCAACTCAATAATTTTTTTTTTCTTATTTTGTTGCATTGTAGATTTAGAAACATATTTAGTAGAGCTTCTCTTGTTTAAATTATCATTAGTTTCAAGAATATTCCTATTAGCAAGGGCAACTTTGGGATCCTAGAAAACATCAAGCAAATAACTAGAATTCTAAGGAAAAACTAGGTTGGAATCTCATGGTAGATTTTTATATTTTTACAATACTTTTTGTTAGCTTTTGTAATGTCTAATATCCGCTTTTTTCTAGTTTGAAAGGTTTTATCTCACAACCGACTAGTCCTTAATGTCTGAAAGTCCAATTTTGAATACTTTTTGTTAGCATGCTCTGTTTCTTGGTTTTTGAATAGAGTGAATGGCTTCTTGTACAATAATGACTCCTAGAATTGTCCTCCCAAGTACAAACCCTATTTTCTCTTCTAAAAATTTCTCGAGCATAATTTTTTTAAGTTTGTTTGTTGGACTACTTTCAACGTGATTTTGTACAATGTATTGTAGAGAGCTATAGGTCTGAACTCATCTAAAGATGATGGCTTCTCCTTTTGGGGATCAAATATATGAAGGTGTTGCTCAATTCCCTCAAAACCATTTCTGAGCTCCTCAAGTATTTTATGGCTACAACCACTTTGCCCCCCACTATACTCTAGCACTTTAGAAAAAATCATGTCGAAAACCCATTTGGTCTAGGTGCTTTATCTGTATTAAGTTGGAAAGTTGTAACCTTAATTTCCTCTGCATGAATTCACTCATCAACATCTTATTTTTCCCTTTTTTGACCAACTTTGGGATTAACTCCAAAAGTTGGTTTTAAGCAACAAGCGTTGAACCTTCTCTATTATTTTAAAAAAAATCAAAATAGATGATTGCTTCTTTAACAATGTCCCTAGGAGACTCAATGCTTATGTCATCAGCTCTCCAAAGACTTGTAATCCCATTGAATTCTCTACGATCCTTGGTAATAATATGGAAGTATTTCATAGTCTTATCCCCCTCTGACATCCAAATCTCCCTAGATTTCTGCCACCAAATCACTTCCTCTTTTGCTTGAATCTCCTCACATTCTTTGAGAAACTATTTTTCCTTCAAATACTTTTCACTGTCCATTCCTTAAGATAATATTGTTTCATTTAGCTCTCCTAATTCTTCTTCAAGCTAGCATTTGGATTCTTTTTTTTTAAATGTGTCATATTCGACTCCTTTAGTTGTTGCTTGAGAAGCTTCAATTTCGATACCACACCAAACATCTTGGATCCCTTAATTTTCCATCCATTCCACCAAGTGTCAATCAACCTTATAATATTTTGATCCTTGAACCACATAATTTCAAATTTCAAGGGGCATCTCACTAGTCTCTTTTCACCCATTATTTCAAGCTTAATGGGGATAGTGGTCCAACCTTGATTATGGTAGAATGTTGCCTTCAAAGGTGAAAATGAAAGCTCCCAATTTCCAATTTTTCTGCAATGTGGCTGAAACCCAATCTCTGATTTTTCCATGTGTATTCCCATTTGTCATTTGAATTTTTAAAAAATAATTTCTTATAAAGTTCTCAAAATCCACTTGGGATTGATATTTTCTTTGCATACCCCCATTTTGTCCTCACTATGTAGGATCGCATTAAAATCACCCCCTAAAATGCAACATTCTAGAACTACCCTACTACAAAAAACACCAAGCTCCACCCATAATTCCCTTTTATTAATGCAACTTGTTGGGTTGTAAATATTGATCAAAGTAAAGGTTAGATTTGATGAAGATTTCTTTCCTTGCAAGCTAACCAGTTGCTATATCTTTCAACCTTTTCTAGATAGATAACTTGAGGTCTCCAAACCATTAGTAGACCCCCCAAGGCACCTACAACTTCCACTTACTGAACATTCCAACTTCTGCATAATTTCTTCTTGAACATTTCCACTTTTGTGCTACTTAATTTTAACTCCTGAATCATGAAGACATTAGCCCTTGACATCCCCATGAAGTGCCTTAGTAGTCACTTTTTGTTAGGGATGTTTAAGCCCCTAACATTCCATGATATAAAACTCATTTCTCCTTGGGAAGGGTGTCACCTGATGAGTATAGTTTATGGTTTAATTTTGGTAGAATTTATGATCTATTTGTCGAAATTGTCATGAACCTTGATGTTTTAGTATTGATATTTCCTCAAAACCATAGGCATTGGGCCTAATTTTATCTTTGAAAATCTTTAATGACATTGACATGTTATATCATGGACTATATGTGTTAATTCTACATGTGGATTAATGAATGTTCTTTAAGATAGTTATATATGTGCGATTATTGTGCGTACTAATATTTCCATGTAGATATGATTCGAGGCCACTAGATTGAGAAGATTATGCCAGCTGGTCATTCACCATAATGGCTAACAAAGTGGTCATGCAAAGGTCAATGAAGGGAATCATTCAAAGAGGTTGACGACAGGAGATTCCTCATAAAAATCAAGTTGTAACCTCCTTGTAAATGATCTTTATTGATGTTGAGTGAATATAAGCGTTACTACTTTGCTAAATCTACATTGAGGCAAGCACGTCTGACCAGATTCCATGCATGTGTAACTGCCTCTCCTCTTTTTCTGCTTTCCCTAAAGTGGCGTCCTCCTAGTTCGTGGAGTTCACCGCCTTGCTTGGTTAGTCACTTATTTTCCTATAAATAAGAGTCAAATTCTCCTTCTTAGGAGGTTGCACATGCGATTTGATGATGTACTTGCATTCTTAGTTTTCAACAATACAGTTACATTGCTCTATTGTACTATTTTTTCCAATTAATAAGATGAAGTTATAAGTCTGTGCATCTGAGTTTACATTAGTTTTAGAGGATACTCATCCAAGGGGGGCCACTTGGTGAACATTTTTTCCTTAGTTTAGTTTAGTTTAGTTATTACTTTATGTTCTGTAATTAGTTAAGAATATGGCACTAACTGTTCCTGCAACCACTAGAATTCCATTCTGTGACTGTTCCTGCAGCTAAAGCAGATAGAGTAGTTTCTTGTTTGTTTGCTCAGATTTTCATTTATGTCATGCATTTCATCTTAGCATAGTTGTTGGTTGATGTTTAATACTTTTGTTATTTCCTTCTAAGCAATTTACCTTCAACATTAAATATTTTTCCTAGTTGTAGAATGAATATGGCTACTTGGGATCCTTAGTGCACATACTGTGCTAACCCATTTCAAGTTCACGTACCTAGGTTGACAAGTTAAATGCACCTTCATGATGATTGAATGGCTATTCAGTTTAGATCATGTCCAATCTTTGAATCACAACTGTAAGGGCTTAGTTGTTAAATCATTGTAGGAGGCCTTGAACATTTCCCTTCCCTGATCTTAGCAGCATGGTGAGTTTTTGTTGGCCTTCTACATCACCATCCCTCTTCTCTATTTTTAACAACTTACCTTTCCTCCTACCATCCCATAGTTAGGTGATTTCCTAGCTTTGTTCCTTGATTTTAATCCAAATTTCCTTCAAGTTACCGTGGTGGCAGGGAAGTCTACATTAACTTTCGGTGAAGAAACCTTTTCCTCCAACTCCCAAACCTCCACTTCTAAAGGATTATTGTTCTTCAAAAATTAACCCTCCACACTCCTACCATCCTCCTCACCCATGTCTGAATTCATTGCTTCTTCATTTGTGAGGAGTGTGTAGCTTTTCAAATCATACCCCACTCGCATTATTTCCTCTAGACCAAAAAATTCCTCCCAGGTGCCTTCCTCTTCTTGTGATTTTGGGAACCACTCTAAAGCCCCATATCCATTCTCATTTGAAGGCAAAGCTTCTACCTCTTCCTCCTCATAATCCTCGTTCTCCTATAGTGTAGCCTATTCTATCTCCCGACCATGGCTTACCCTATTTATTGGCATTGCCCCACCATTCATAGCTCCACTACCTGACTCAACCAAGATTCCAACATTCAATTCCAAAGCCTTGTTCATGCTTCATATTTCAAGAAGGTAGGGACCTTGTTGGTAGAGAGATCCCACTCTATCTCTTGGTACCACTTACCCTCCTCCATAATAATTTCTTGTTCTTCCAAGCGTTTGCTACCCATGCCAATTTCCACATAGATTCTCACCTGGGCCTTCATTTCTCCATAAAGAAAGGATTTATCTACCCAAATATAAGTACCCAATTGATTCCCTATTAGACTTAGGGCCTCCTCATCCCAATATTCTAAGGCAAGGTTGTGAAAATTTACCCATACATTCATTCTATCCAACTCATGCCTATGGGGGTTGAAATTTGGCTCCCACTGTTTTATGTAAAACCCTATTCCATCCATTTGCAAGAGATTTTCAAAAATGATGCTTTACTTTAGTTGTGGCGATGGGCATATAATTAGAAGAAAGTTATAGGCCAAAAATTTGATGCATACCTCTATGCCCCATTGGTCTCCACCAATCCACCATATTTTCCATAGAGCAACCGCCTCCTCCCCACTTAACAAAGAATGCACGCTCCTTCAACATATCCATAAAATTTCTTAGGGTTTTATTAGGGATGATCATCACCTTACCCTTTCTTCACATCTCATTGATCATTATCCCTTTACCAAAGCTATAATTGTCTCTCCTTACATTAGACTTCTCCTGCATGTCAACTATCTTCTACTCCATCCAATCCTCATTCCCTAGATATTAGACTTTGTTTGCTCTAATTGTATTTATTTTAGTGGAAAAATGGTGGGCTTGTCCATCTCAACCACCAACCTCTAAGTTCATCCCTAAATTAATTTCTACATGGACCCCCTTCCAATGATTAGGTTGAGCCACCGTAGTCTCTCTCTTTATTTACCTCAGTAGCCCATTCCAATCCCCCTAGGAAGGCTTCTTGAGGAGAGGCCTGAGATACTTCCTTTCCCTCTTGGGGGGAGGCTTCTATTCCTGCCAATATTGAGATGGAACATACTCTCTCCTCCTTCTTGTGTTGGGTTGAAATCAAGATCCCCCCCATAGTTTTCACCCCAAAAATGCTCTCGATTGGTGGGGTGGACCTAGGGCTTTCTAGTAGTTTCTATCCAAGATCTAGCTCGAGCCTCCCATTGGTTCTACTATTCAAGAGCCCTTCTTCCCAATGGGATTGCATTAGCACTTGCGGCATGGTGAGCACCCAAAAAGTCTTTATCTTGTCATCCAACCAAGCTTGCATCTGCACACCTTTTTGCCTCCAGTCGCTTCTTCTCTATAGTGTCAACCCTCTATCACAACTTCTCTAATGACCATTCCTACTCTATGATTGTTGCCCATGAGCCTGTATCGCCCACCATTGAAAAGAGAATGGTCTAGTTTATTATTTATAAGGATGAAAGAAAATTTAGAATCTACTCTTTATATGCTCCCAGTGATTATAGATATAAATGTTCATCGTGGTCCTAGATGGCTCATTCTCTATCAAAAAATCCTTATATTTGGGTTGGATATTTTAAAATGATTGAGCATAAATAATATAAGAATGGGGGTAAAGAATTTTTTTTTGAAGGGTAATGAACTTTATTTTTTGTCAAGAATGAAAATATTTCATAATGTTTTTGATTTACTAGAAAAGGGTAGAGATATAAATAAGTAGATATGGCTTACCTAGTGTAATAATCAAAATTAGGGGAAAAGAATCTATTCTATATTGTACAAATTTTCTCTTGATAAAGAAATGTTCAAGTTTGAGTATGAGGGGAATAAAATTATTGTTTAAGTTATCCAAGCTACTATGTCTACCACTCTTGATTGAAACAACAATTTATTTTGGTCATGGTAGTTCAAATAAGGAGATTAAAAAAACTCAACTATTTAAGTTAAACAACTCATTACTTAATGTCCAAGACTATGATGAGGGTATAAAAACTACCAATAATATTATAAAAAACTACCAACAGAACACCACTGCTATCAAGAGATGGGGGATATTGACATCTGTATGGAATAAAATCTATAGAACTATCTGTAAGAAAAAAATCCCTTGATAGAAGAAGGTTAGAGGGATCATTGTGGAAAAAAATTCTTAAGGTGGAGAGACAATTGCAACAATTCAAAGATAATCCTATTTTACTAAGTAGTTTGCTAAAACCAAAAAAATTACTAAGAACATTGTAAAACTATATTTAAATATGGGTGAAAATATTGGAGCTAGAGCCAACTAGATTAAGTAAGTTGATAGGCACTCTAAACATTTCTTTAATATTCTTAAGGAAAAAATAATAAAGAAAATATAGGCCCTATTGAGTATAATGACACTATAGGGTTAGTGATATTGAATCCCTAAAATAAGTTTTTCAAACCTTGTATTAGAATTATTTTCCTTAGATGACAATAATTAGTGAAAAGAAGCTAGATAATTTTGTAGAAAAGTGATCTCTAGAAATATTAATGATGAGGAAGCCATTGAGATGGGCAAAGATATTAAAAAGGAGTAAATAAGGAGGACTATTAAAACCTTCAGTGATGGTAAATCGTTAAGAGTTGATGGCTTTCCCATTTAATTTTATAAAATAAATATGGAGTGGATCACAAATGAGTTGATATATCTATGAGGAAGGTAATCTTGGAAACGATATCAATAAGGAGGATATTAAGTCAATCCCAAAGGAAGGAAACACAAATTTATTTAGAAATTAGAGGAAACTAACCTTGCTAAATGTTTCATATAAAAATTTGACCATAACTCTATTATTAAGACTATCTAAATATTAAAATAGTAGTCTTTGTAACCCAAAAAAGCTTCATCAAGGGGATAAACATTTTGGAAAACTTGATCACTAGTTTGGAGGGAATGAACTGGGCTAAACATTTGGCCAGGATGTTTATATGATGTTGTTAGGTTTTGAGAAGACATATGAACAAGTAATTGGTTCTTTATTTTTAGTGTGTTGGAATATTTTGGGTTCCCCTAGAAATTTCCGAAATGGAATAGTATTTTGTTCTAAGATTCATCTTCTCAAATTGATATAAATGGGGGTCTAATTAACCCATTTCCTTTGGGGAGATCTATTAGGCAGGGTTGTCCTATTACTCCTGTTGGTGTAAATAGTATCATTAGATAACTAGTTAAGTTGTCACTACTTTCTAGTTTGACCTATTCACATTTTCTTAAGTGTACTTAGGTTATTCTAGACTTGTCTCACCTCATGTAGTTAAGACAAGTGTCCTCACTTTGTGAGACACATCTTGCATGGTCACTATCCACTCACTAAAATGCTTGTCATGTGAGTTAACAAGTGTTCCATCATTGAAGGGTTAGTCAGTCATTGTGTTTGACTTGACTACTTTCACCTCCTTGCCTATGTAAGCAAGGTTACATTATACATAAATCATTCAACTCTTGTATCAATCTCTTGATGATGTAAATTAGGCTTATTAGTGTGCAATTGTTTTTGTGAAAGTTTTTGATTTTTTCTTTATGATCTTGAAAATCATAATATGATATTAGAGCCATGCAAGAAAAACCCTTCCTAAAATCTTGTATCAACCCTAATCTAGAGTTCCATGTAATTTGATTTGCATGTAAAAGTGATCTTTATCCTGGGGGCATGAGTTTTTAACAGGTAAGAGAGTTGCATCCACTTGTGAAGACATGTGCCAGACATGAATCAATGAGTGATAGTGATCTGCATGTATCTCACAAGGTTGATTCACATTCACTACCAGCATTGCGCTCGAAGGCCTTCACAAGGAATATCTGAAAGCGTTGCTTTTTGGCATGAGGACTTCACATCAAAGTCGATGTGCATGATTTCATGTGTCGAGGCAACGTGAGATACATCTTATTGCATTCTTACTGTGCGAGTGGCATTTCCAACAACCTCCATATTTATTTTGAAGGGTTCTTTACACATCTGTCTACTTTGTTAGACATTTTATGACTCTGGAGTCTTTGTTTTTGGCTAACAACCTGCAGATCATCCCTGCGCATGGCCTTTCACTGCTAAGTCCCGGCCTCAACAATCATCCTCACACTTTGTGTGGCCTTCATTCCCTCCAGCAAGCCCATCACTATTGGTCTACATGCCGCCTTCCTCCAACAAGCACTTCAAAATATTTGTTGTTGATGGTGGTGTGGCTTGTAAAGAGTTGATTGTTGCAAATATTCAACAGCTTCAACAGCTCTCAAATATCCTTGATGTATGTTAAGGCTACGTGGGAGATTTGGTGACAAAATGTTGCAATTCGCGGTCTTCTCACTACTCCACATGATCTCTGCAGGATTTGCGCGCCACTCCCACCATACATCTGCATAGACCTAATCATTCAAGCCACAGATTCATTTAAGTTGTTAGTACATGGGGCACGGTGCATAGGCTCTCATGGCCCTGCTGTGCATGGTGGAGGTCATGAGTGTGTGCCATAACAAGTGGTCGTTGTCCATGTTTTCAATGCATGTCGAGCCCACTAGGGCAAAGAGAATCCATGAGGTTTTCTGTGTTTCATTTTATGTCTTCTACAATGTAATAAGAAGTGTCATAAACAACTACTCTTTTTTGCATTTTGTACTACCCATCCACGAGGAGTCTTCAGCAAAATCTCCACACTTTGAGGCTTTCTCCCAAACGTGCAATTCAATAACTATTTCTTCACATGGTTTAACCGCCATACAAGAGCCTGCGAACTTTTTAAGAAAAGTAGGAATGAAGAGGCGTGAAGGATTCATTCCAAAGACTCTAGTTCAGACCTCCACACGCCACAATTAGCCTCTTATTTTCTTTTGACTTGATTTTTTACTATGAGCATTTAAAACAAAATTTTATATTAAAATTATTTGCTAATTGTCAAATTTGAGTCGGTAGTCAAATGCTTGTACGGGGGAGTTTTTTTTCCCTTTGTTGTAACTTTCAAATGAGAGGTCGAAATTTCAATTGTGAATAGTTGACAGAAAGTTATTTTCATTCTAGAGACTTTAGCATCGATATGATGTGGAAATTATGTTGTTTAACACATATTTTGTCTCCTCATTTAAAAGGAAAACTTTAGACATATATGATTATTGTATCTTTTGATTAGCTACTCAAATTGAGTATTACTTTTTCTGAAAGTGACTATCACTTGTCCATTTTATTAGAAATGATATTACCCTCAATTATAATGTGTCATTATTCATTACATTGAAATTATTATATGCACTAAAACATTTAAAGTGTCAATTCAACGGAGATCAAAATAATCAAGGGGGGTTGTCATTGTCATTGTGCCTTGAACACTTTTTAATTATTTTACACTTCTTCCATGATTCTAAGTTTGACACGCAAATAATGTGGGAATGAATAAAAGGAATGATTGAAAAGATTATCAACTCATCCACCATCATTTATTACATGAGATTCCAAAGACGCTTCACCAAGATCATCAAGAGATTCTTTCCAGTAGAACATCGCTACTTGCATCAAAATTCAGAGGCATTTCACCGTGAGCATCCAAAAATTCTTCACATCACTTCTTTGTTACATTTTCTACATCAATCTTCACATGAAGCATTTAAGTAACATTCAAACAAGTTATCGTCATGTATTACGGGGGGGCTACATAGTCTTTATTCATTATATCATTTCTCTTTTAGAGATGAATTTTATTTCCCCTTGAGTTTTCTCCTTTACTCCACTTTATGAGAAATTTATAAATGACTACCTAACATGGCTTAGTATCCAAGACTCATAATCATGCAAACATTACTCCCTAAGTTGCACTTAAGGGGGTGGGGGGGGTGTTGGTATA
>VDFB02257967.1:0-26027 GCA_007258455.2 Sequoia sempervirens | reverse complement strand
AGGATGCGAAGAGGACATGGGTTTTCCATCCTGCAAAGCTGTTTGTGATCTCACCACAAACATGTTAGCTACAGACAAACACATGAGACAAAAAAGAAAAAAAATAGACATAGAATTTAAAGACATGACATAATTTGATCAGATAAAAGATGATGCTGATAAGTATGGCTAGCAAGCTAGAGACCATACAACAAGTAGATATAAAGAAACGTGGTAGAAGAAAACCTCACAAGAAGGAGAACTCCTATCACAAAAGACAAGATTATGAGACAAGTCTAGTCGGGCTGCGCCCAAGCTAGATAACATGATTATAAGACATCCATATTTATTTTTAGACATTTTTTTTGAAAAATAAGAATAAGAATATATGATCTAGCCCCCCCTTAGAATGATGTGTGCTATGCAAAGGATCACATATAATTCTAAGGAGATGGAAAATTCAGAGAGATGATGTGGCATGAAAAACATAACGATATGTATTCATGGGATGTTGTCACATGAGGGACAACACAAAATCCACAACATCAAGAGAAAAGCACAGGTCCAAATAAATCAAGATCATAGGGGGATCCAATTATTTGGGGTCACAACTGATCATAGATGTATATAGATAGATAAAGTATAATATGTATGAACTTTCATCACTCCCCAAATAGATCAGAACGAGAAGAAGAGAACATGAAAACAATAAAAAAGTCGGGTCAACATGGAAAAGGCCTAAATTCCCAAATGTTTTGTATTGTTCCCATGTGAAAAATAAAGATTAAAACACATAGAAGAATGATGAGACAAATAGAAGAAGTATACGCCAAATTTTCTTTCCTGTGTCCAAGTACCTACAAGGGTATCAAGGGTCCTCTAGGTGAGAGCACAAACATTAATAAATAAGTACGGGGGAACACAAATAAACAGATAAATCTAATCTAAAAGATGAAGAAGAGGTACAACTCTAGTCCAAAACCTCCAACAAGTCATCTTGCTTCCGCTCTAGGCCCTCATTGGAGGTCTTGAATGGTTGTCATGGCTTCGACTGGTTTAAGATGTTGTCACTTTTATGGATTGTGGTGAAGCCCGCAGGTACCTACAATGTAGTGTTGGGTTTTTCTATGATTTGTGTGTTGGTGTTAAGTTGGTTTGGTGAGGTCTTGGTTTATTCTTTGGTTAACCCTATTCTTGAAGGGGTGGATGGGGTTTTCTATCCCCTATTTTTTATTCTTTTCTATTTGGGGTTTTTAGAGGTTTACCCTTATGAAAGTGCTCTCAACTTTCAGATATTGAGGGTTTGAAGGTTAAACCTCCCTAAGGGAGCATATGCTGCCATTCTTTTTGGTTTGGTGTTGATGGTTGGGTTGTGCTCAACATTTTTAATGAAGACCTAGATGTTCTCGTTGCTAAAGGGAGCTTTTGCTACCCTTTTTGCTGGTTTTTTTACTCTCTTATTGGTTCCACAGTTTGGTTTTGTAGCTTAGGGAAAAACCTAGGTTAGCAAATTAGAGCATAAAATAAGATAACCCAAAGCAAAGAATGAAGCACAAAGGAGTAAAAACATGAAAACAAGAAAATAGTTTACCAAATGTCTTCAACCTCCATGATTGACCTCCATTTCACCTTCTCTATTTACTACAATATTATGGTTTCCCTCAAATTTGTGATGAGCAACCTATGATAATGACAATGTCCTAAGCAAATGTTGAAGGATTCTATCTAAAAAGCAACACAATGCAAGTATGCAACTATGAAGCAAGCCTAAAGTATGAAAATGCCAAGATGTCAAGATGCCAAAAGATGTATATTGCCTAAGATGTAGATGAGATTGCATAAGATGTCCAAATGAGACCAAAATTGCCATTTTATAGAAAAGTCAATTTTGGATGAATGGCCAAGATTGAAGATTGACAAATGCCCTAAGATCAATGGTCAAGATTGAATGTGAAAACCCACAATTAGGGTTAGGGAAACATTAGGGTGAATTTAAAATGAATGGTGAAGATTTGATTTTAGAAAATCAAATCAAGGGACAAGATTGCATGTGACAAGGAGATAAGAATGGCACGAAAAAAGAAAGAACTGGAAAATTAAATAATATTAGAAATTATTTGATTTATGGAGGAAAGTTGTTATTTTGAATTAAAAATTAATTTAATTCAAAAGGTGGGGTCATGTGACAGTAAATAATTAATTTAAAATTATTTACTAAGGGAGAGAAAATTAGAAAGTGGGATAATTTTAAATAATTTTATTTAAAATTGGGAGAATGCCAAGGTGGTCAATAATTAAATAAATTAAAGAATTTATTTAATTATAGAAAGACATTAAGAAATTAATGATGTATTTAAATAAATAAATAAAATTTACTTATTTAAATAATTAGGAGGAAATAATGGACAAAGGATAATTAAATAAATTTAAGAATTTATTTAATCATAGGAAGACATTAGAAAATTAGCGACGTATTTAAATAAAATTTATTTATTTAAATAATCAAGAGGAATAAAAGACATGAATTAATTAAATAATTACGAATTGTTTAATTAATAGTTGAAACTGGAACACATGACATAATCAAATAATTTAATTATGTTAGGAAGAAATATGGAGAAAATAGAACTTGCAGGCCTAGGTCATTTTTATGTTTACATTTTGCCCCTCTTTGTCATAATGCAGCCTGTCGCATTGTGACAAAGAAAATTTAGTCAGAAACATGCCCCAACGAAGGTGCAGAGTATCTATGCTCCCTCGGGAAAAATTTCAAATTTTGGCTTGGTGACAGAAAAATTTGAAAAGTGTCCCGATAAGTTAATTTGATGTCCAGAAAATCAATGGTGGAAGTAGTTTTAGATTTCAATGTGTTTAAAGCAGTCAACAGGTTGGTCAAAGTTGGTCAAAAGAGCCTACAATAATAAACTTTTCAATAAAAATACCACTTTTACCCTATAAATAGGTTCAAAATGGGTAAAAAGTCAATTCATTTTCACTTTTACTATTTGAGATTTGGGAGCTCAGAGAGAGGAGACTTTGCGAGAAGATGGTGATTCCAGCGACTGAGCACCATGGATACATTGTTCAGACTTTCAGATGACCAGAGGGTGCAGAGTCACCGGTAAGTACCCCTTACCCACTTTGTCATTTCATCGTTTTGCGTGCTTTTTTAGGGCTAGAAGTTAGGGTAACGAATGCCTTGCAATGCATATGCATTCGTGTAAGCCGCATTCATGTTCGCATTCGATGCATTTGATGCGTCACGATGCAAACTGAAGGGTTCCATTAGAAAGTGACACATTTGCAAGTTTGTGAGACATAATCGCCGTTTTGCAACGCAAGTGATAGGTTAAATGATGTAATCGCCTTGTTGCAATGCAAACGCAAGGGAATTCGACGCAATGGTTTTTACAATGATGCATATGAAAGTGGAAGTGACGCATGTGCTAATGGATAACACATTTGTGGAGTCATGCAATGTAACCGCTCTATTATGACACAATTGAAGGGCCAAGTGACGCAATTGACTTAGCGCGACGCAAATGCTGTTGACGCGACGCATTTGAATTTGACCAAAGTTGAATTAGTTTTAGACTTAGTTTCTACTTATGTTTTGGTTAGATAGATGGTAACAATGATGTTTTAATGATGTGCTAAATCTCGTTTATGCTTGTGCAGAAATGATTACCACCTATTGATATGCGCGAGTTCAGGCCATCGACATATGCCTTTAGAGATCAGCTGCGAGACAAAGAGCATAGACAATTGATGTAGCTTGGACTATATTATGTGACCTATATGCCCATTGTCTAGGAAAATAGGGGACTATTGATAGCACTGGCTGAGAGATGGCATTCAGAGACATGTTCGTTCCATTTGCTGACAGGAGAGGCTACCATGACGCTCGAGGATGTGTACTGGATTCTGCGCTTGTTGATCCGAGGAGAGCGTGTTGTATATGATCCACATCAGGGGCATCAGGCTATTACCAAGTTTTGTGAGGCCAATAATGGTGCATGAATGGGCATCAAGGGCTATGAGATTCGATGGGAGTTCATGGAAGAGCATTATCCTTGATGGGATGTGATGTTATGAACATTAATTATCAGTGTCTTGATTCTAGACCGCCGCAGACACGGGTTCCTGATTAGATGGGGATATGTTCTTGTGAGGATGAGGTGGGAAATGACTTTTTTTGCTTGGGGACCATGTCTTCTTGGGATGCTTTATCATTAGCTACATGAGGTGGCGTACAGAGGTGCGCATAGCATTAGCTGCAAGATGACTCTACTTATGATCTGGGCTTGGGAGCATGTCCCCATTTTTTGACCACCTATTCAGAGGCCACAACTGGCGGAGGGGATGCCTTATGTCTATTTGTATGCGGGTGCTCTTTAGCAGACTAGAGTTGGAGAGACAAGCTATTGGCGGCATATGATTAACACTTTGATGGCATTTGTCTGGAGGCCGTACAGGGATTGTGTATAGTGGGCTGATGAGGGTGATCACTTGCAATTTTGCAGATAGTTTTGATATTTGATTGGGCGCACTGTGTAGTCACAACTTTGCATTGAGATGTACCTACCCTAGTGGGTGTTGAGACAGTTCAGTGAGCAATAGGATGTACCAGTGGGGATTGCAGAGTTTTCCAGGTCCTCACAAGAGACTATAGGGGGGCCGTCTATATCAATACCTTTAGCGGAGCAACAAATTGATGGGTTGGCGGTGCAACAGTGGGCTTGGAGAGGGGGTCCAGTGGATCTTGGGATGACAGTTGAGTTTGATGCATGGTGGTAGGCACACAAGCCACTGCCATTGATAGATCCAGATGGGCTAGCATCCATTGATCAACGATCAGTTATACTGTGGGTGCGACGAAGTGGTAGAGGAGGCAAAGACGGTAGCAGGGGTAGAGGGAGGGATGGAGGCAAAGGGGACAAAGGGTGAGGAGATGGTGGAGGAAATGATGGAGTGGAGGAAGGGAGGGAGGAGGGATGGAATGGAAGGAGGGGGCCGGAGGGAGCGATGGAGGCTATTGGTGGTGATGATGATGAGGAGCTAGATATTGGAAGTGAGGATACTATGGATGAGGCAGAGAGACAACTCAGGGAGTGGATGGTGGAGGGAGATAATGAAATACCAAGAGGACCACCTTTTCCTCATGATGGCACTATGGACTAGAGATTTTCCAACATGCAAACGAGACTAGACGAGGCTACAACAAAGATTAGATCCTTGCGAGTAGAGCTAGAGGTGACTCGGGTCGAGAGAGATCAGGCTGAGATCCGACAATAGGAGATAGAGAGATGGTGTGCAGGGTTTGCAAAGTTTTGTGTTGGACTAGTTGGTGATGTTGCGAGGGAGTTAGCTACAGTCAGTGCTAGCAGGGGCCAATATCTTATGTTATATGAGAGTAGTGCTAGCCAATCAGAGGGAGCCTGGGTTGTCGAGATCTAAGAGCAAGACAGGGATTGGGTCAGGGAGTAGTAGCCGCACACATAACAACCATAGTCAAAGCAGTGTGGGTGGTTCTACATCTTCAAGACATTCATTAGGTCACCATCCCATCACAACCACAAGCACTCCTTGGGCCACACGTCTAGTCATAGCTATGGGTCATCTACCTCAGGTCACAGGTCAAAGCATAGTCAGCTGCCAACCACAGGTTCATCAACTTCACAGAGTCTGGCCACTATGTCCATGATGCCATCAGTTCCTCTTATAGAGCATCATTCACCTCAGTCTTCTCCTCGAGGGGATGAGGAGAGCACAACCTAGGGGAATTATGATTGTTATCTTGAAATTATGTTTTAGAAATTCATGTTGTGACATTTATATTTTGACCATCGAGCATGCGAGGTCTATTTTTGGGATATCTCATGACTCTATCCCGTGACATGATTTTTGAGATTATATATATGATGCAATTTTGATGCGGCCTATATGCTTTATGTTATGTGATGATGCCTTATAATGTGTTTATGTTTATGATATATGTATTTATGATGATGATTATGATGCATTTTATATGTCATGTGATGTATGCAATTATGATGGTTAGTTATGCTTATGTGCCATGATGATATTATGTGATGTATGATGGTTATATGATGATGATGATCTTCTATATGGATGAGAAATGTTTTTATTCTAATGAATGCCATGTTTATGATTCTAGATGCATTAATGTATGACTATATACGTATGGATACTGCGACATATGATACCTTATGTTATGATGTGTATGCATTTATGATATGGATGACGTATGGAAATGTTAAATGCACTTATATGTTATGTGAATGCAAATTGATAAAGGTAAATGATATGTGTATGCTAATGATGTGAATGTAAGTTTAATTAATGTATGCCTAAATGAATGTTTAATGCATGATGCAACTAAATGAATGGATGTATGCAAATGTGTGATGAACTAATGCAATTCCTATATGATCATGTATGCAATTTTATTTTTATGTCATAGGATATCATTAGGAGATGAAAGAAGATAAATGCCAAGATAGAAGGAGATGGATGTTAGTGCAGAGACAAAATCCTTCAACATATTACCAAAGAACTAATAATTGTTGCTCTTAATCATCATTGGGCGGATTATTGTAATGGCCAAAAAACACAATGATATGACATAGATCAATGGTGTGCAAGGTTGTACCATCACATTAGACAAGTAGTCACAGACAAGGATGATCATGACTCATACTAAGAGTGAAATTGCCTAGTCTTTTTGTCACAACCAACAAGACAGACAAGAAAGACAAGCCGTGCAACATTGTTGCTCCTCTAAATCATGTTGCCAGGACATCCTCGAGGAAATAGCAACATGACTGTTTGAAAAATACAAGACAATCATCATGATATGTCGCTGCTTCTCTAAATCCTGTTGTCAGGACATCCTTGAGAAACTAGTAGTATGATGAAAAATCAAATGAAAAAATGCCAAGATAGTGTTTTCCAAGTGTGTCTGTATGTCAAGATGCCAGGTTTGATGGTGGCGAGATGCCAAGTTTGATGATGTCGAGATGCCAAGTTTAACAATGTCGAGATGCCAGGTTTGACGATTTTGAGATGCCAGGTTTGATGATGCTGAGATGACGAATGCCAGGTGATGCCAAATTTAGGAAGGACACACCTTGAATGATGTTGATGTCGAGAGGATTGATCCTCAAATGCCATGAGAATCCCTCAAAATGCTAGATGACAGTGACGATGCCTAGGAAGGACACATCCCGAGGCATAAATAAAGGACTAGGCTCGTTCTCTAGAAGGACTCATCTGAATAATAACCAAGAGTTGATAGTTTGACTAGTTTTGCCTAATTTTGACTAAAGTTGA
Source organism: Sequoia sempervirens (assembly GCA_007258455.2). Taxonomy (NCBI): domain Eukaryota; kingdom Viridiplantae; phylum Streptophyta; class Pinopsida; order Cupressales; family Cupressaceae; genus Sequoia; species Sequoia sempervirens. The sequence goes on along the minus strand of VDFB02257967.1, from coordinate 18,695 downwards.
CTGAATTTGATTTGTTTTGACTTGGTTGACTTGTTTTGACTACACATGGCACTTGTTTGCTAGGTTTTTATCATGGTACTTATCCAAAGTGCCTGTTTACCAAGATTTCACTATTGGACGAATTATTTCTCTTTACTAATTTTGTCATTTTTTCATTTATTTTTATTTTTTTGGTGTCACCAAGATGCTTGTTTTCCAGGTTTTCATTAGGGTGACGATTTTTTATATTTTTCATTTTTTTTGTATTTTTGATGGTTTTCAGCCTAGCTCTCTGATGCTATGCATAGAAATTTTGAAGGTGTAGAATGTTGATGGGTTATGTCGGTTGTTCACCATTTGGAGTGGCTAGTTGATACGCTCCAGAACTAAAGGAGGCTGTGATGATGTAAGGACCCAGCCAATTAGGCTTGAACTTTCTAGGCTTTTCTCTGTAGATTGATTCTTAGGATTTTGGATTAGGACCGCTGCTTATTGGCTCACCTTCAATCACCACTTTGTTACACCAGCATGGTTCCATGCAGAGGCCCCGGTGGGGTGATTTGCTGCATTTTGGTCTCATTCTCCCAAATTATTTCAGTTCTGCGACTCCGTCATGGAGCTCCTTCACCACCAACGTCCCTTGGAGAGAGGGATCTGAAGATGGAATTCTAACTCGGATGGAAAAGGATATTTCAACCCCAAACAAGTGAATGGAGGGTCTGAGGGCATGTAGATGCTGAAAGCAGAGCCCACAAGTGGAGGGGTTGCTGATGCAAAGAAGTCACCATCAACATTCTTGACTATCTCTTTAAGAATTCTGGATGGACCCATCTCATTGGATGCTCAACTCTGACTCGTTTTCCTTTTGCAGTATATGGGAGAAATGTTGTAAGCTGATACAGCTGCCTCACAAGGCCCATGGATGTCTGGGATTTTGGGGCGGGACTCCATTCTGCTGAGGTGATTTCGATGGACCACATGTGACACCGACATTATTGAACGATGATGGAAGTTGAGGTGATAAATCTTTGAAATTTGGTTCTGGTCGTTACGTGAGGGGATGGTTTCCGATCCCGACTCTGAAGTGAAGTACTGAAGGGCGGTGATAATGAATTGTAATAATGAAGAGGTAGGGATGATTTTTCTCCACGAAGTTGATCCCGACATGTGAAGTACGGAGGCTACTGGATCGGTTCCTATGTCGCAATGAATCAAAATCACATACTGACATTGGCGACATGAGTTCCCCACCAAACCCGCAAGTGCATTCTCTCCATTGTTGACCGCGAATGTACCCGCCATCTTCGGCTGCAGTAATCACCGGAATACTCTATCCTTCGGCCATATGCCCCTCTACCTAAAGTGCCGTTCGCTCACCAGTGCCGGCGACACCTACAGCGCATATTGGTCGGTTACAAAGTATATGCGTCATTGATGATGCATCGCAGCTTTACTTACAAGCGGATTTCAAGCTGGTTGTATTGGATAGGTTCAAGGGAAGGATCTTGGATTGGAGATAGTCATAAATGTCTTGATAACATGGTGAGTTGGGACCAACAATCTTGCAAACCATTTTTGACTCTGGAATATCATATGTAGGAACCAGGAGCTGTTCCACCAAGAACTCAAATTGTGGCACATTGCTTGGAATGTATAGGAGAGATCCGATTGTAGCCATTGTGTGTGCTGCCTTATTTTGTGCCCTAGGAACCTGTTAAAAAGCAAGGATGTGGAAATATGTCTAAAAGCTGTCAACCATTCATTTGTAAGACATTAATTTTTCATCTTTGGTGTCATATTCATCGTTGAATTGGTTGATGATCAACTGAGAATCTCCAAAGATGTGAAGTGTTTTGATTTTCCATTTTATGGCCATTTGGAGTCCTGTGACAAGTGCGTCATATTCTGCAACATTATTTGTACATGGAAAAGCAATGCAGAATGACTTCAGAATGGAATCTCCTTGTGGTGTGATAAATAGTATACCTTCTCCTGAGCCATGAATAGTATGAGACCCATCAAAGTAAAGTTTCCACAGTAATTTAGGCTCTACATGAAATATAGAATCATCAAGAAAGTTTGTTACCAGTGGATGATCACCTTGTATAGGTGTATCTTCCAGTTGATTTGCTATTACTTGTCCTTTTATGGCCTTTCATTCCACATAATGTATGTGATACTCACTCAAGATCATAACCCACTTTTCCAAGCGACCTGTCAATGTTGCACGACTTAGGAGATACTTCAGAGGATCAATCTTTGCCACTAATTGTGTCCTATGATTCAACATGTAATGTCTTAAATTTTGGGCAACGAAGACAACTACCAGGAAAGAACGTTCAATAAATGTGTAGTTCAACTCATATCTAACCAATCCCTGACTGATGTAGTATATTGCCCTTTCCTTCTCATCATGATCATTTTGTGCAAGCAATGCCCCCAGTGCTGAAGTTGTTGTAGAAATATATAGAATTAATGGTTTTCCTTCAATGGGTGGCATTAAGACAACATATGACAATAGATAGTCCTTTATTTGTTGGAAGGCCTCTTGACATTTATTAGTCCACACAAAGGGGATTCCTTTGTGCAGGAGATATTGAAATGGTTGGCACTTGTTTTCTAATTGTGTGATGAAGTGGCAAATAAGCTATAATATGCCTTGTAATGTCCTTAGCTCACTTATTCCTTTTGGGGGAGGCATGTCCAATATTACTTTTACTTTGGCAGGATCGACCTCAATGCCTCTATGAGAAACTATATATCCCAAATTTTTTCTTGATGTCACACCAAAGATACATTTCTTAGGATTTAAACGAACCTTGTACTCTTCCAGTCTTTTGAATATTTTTTCTATCACATTAAGGTGATCCTTGCGTGTTACATATTTTTCCAAAAGGTCATCCACATAATCTTCCATTAGCTTGTGCATCATGTCATGGAATATTGTTGTCATGGCTCTCTAATATGTGGCACCTGCATTCTTGAGACCAAAAGGCATGATGTTCCAATAGTATGTACCCCAAGGAAATGTGAATGTTGTTTTATGTTGATCTTCAGGGGCAATCCGAATCTGATTATAACTCAAGAAACCATCCATGAGGGACAACATCTCGTATCCTGCTATAAGGTCAACTATGATGTCTATGTTGGGTAATGGAAAGTCATCCTTTGGACATGATTTGTTCAAGTCACGAAAGTCTGTGCAGATGCGTATTTGTCCATTTGGCTTCGTGATGGGTACAAGATTTGAAATCCATTCAGTGTAGTCTATTGACCATATGAATCCCACATCTAACAATTTCTTGAGCTTTGCTTTGACTAACAAGGTGATTTGTGGGTGCATCTTTCACAGTTTCTGTTTCACTAGCTTGGTGTTTGGAAGTAAGGGAAAATGGTGCAAGACTAATTCTGGATCCAACCTAGGCATATCGGCATAGGACCATGCAAAGTTAATCTTACGCTCTGAGAAGAATATTTGGAATTCAAGTTTTTCTTCCTCTGTCAAAGATGCTGCAAAGAGGACAATTTTAGGATCTTTTGTTGTGGCTATGTTGACTTCCATGGTGTCCTTAATGAGCATTGCCAATTTTTCCTATGTGACAGAGAGAAAGTCCAATCCTCCATCCTTGGGCGCCTCGAAGAGGTTTTCACCCTCAGATACGTCCTTTATTTTTACTTTTTTATTGTCAAAAGATGCCTTTCAATTTTCACCTAAAGGCGTGTCATTTTTTGTTTTATTTTTATTTTTTATTTTTGTGACTAGAGGATTGCATAGTCTCCCCAAAGTATGCTGCACAATCTAGGTCTATGGTGAATCCAACTTTGTGAACCCCATTTTGTATGCCCTCACGAAGTCCCATGAATTCTACAATGGCTTCATCATTCTGAAATATGTCTATGACTGGCGGGCCTTGTTGATCCCAATCAATTAACTATGGGTAGATAAGGGAGATACCATCATCAGTGTTAGAAAATGGTGAGGAGGACATGTAAAACATGCAGACGGATTCAGAAAGGGTGAAGATGAAATTGTCGTCTTCCAACTCCCATTAAAACTCTATCTAGTATTCTCCTTCACTAGATTCAAACTCATTATCAAAATAGGGTACGAATGGATTGGAATCATAGTCGACAGTGTCATGTGGAAATTCAGATGAGTCTGAATGATGGTTGTTAGGTTCAGATGACCAGACAGGCGTGTCAGAATGATAATCAGATGATGGTGCAGGTTTATCATTGTCGTGAGGCGAAAAGAGTTTGAACCCTTCTTTGGGACTATGTTTAGGAAGGTCAACTTTGAACATCTATCTGAATCATTCATCAAAGGATAGTTCACCAGGTTCAAGGAACAACTCATCAAGGCAACAGTCACTTAGGGATTCTTTGGAGCCAAATTCCCATTCATGTGAATTGGTTTTAGTAAGGGAATCTTCAATAGTCTTGACACTTTCGGAAGCATTCACACTCTCACCTAAAAGTACATTGGTATGTTGATCGTTAGTCTTGAGTTACCCAAACCCTAATCCAAGAAGTTTTGGTCTTCGGGAAGGAATTATAGGTTCTCACATTCCAGTTTTATTTTTTCCAAGGCCACTAGTTCCATCATAGCCTTTTTCCTTCATTATATCATAGCCTTTACCATCCATTTGGACTAGTAATGGGGATGGATCTTCTGGGTCCTTATAAATCCATGTTGATAAATCTTCGATGTCTTCTTTGCTCATTTCAGCCCACTTTATAAAAATGCACGTTGGAGGAACTTTGAAAATATCTTTAGGTTCCATTCTAAAACAAGGTCGACCATAAGCCTTAGAAGACTTGGGTATTTTAGTGATGCAGTAGGCCATGTTCAATTTATATTCCCCACAACCTTGGTCCCAGGTCTTGATATTAGGATGAACCTTAGGGATGGAGGGAGATGGTGTGGCAGAAGATGAGGGAGTGGATGTGGATGATTTGGCAAGTGTGGAAAAATTGATGTATTTGGAAAAAAGGAGGTTGAAGCTTCTTAATTAATGGGCACTTGATGTTTTGAAATACCCCTTAGATTGATGCAATATTGGAAAGGATCGGGGTCTCCATGTATGGTAATTTTGGTGCCGTCAAAATGAAACTTCAAGCATTGGTGGTAAGTGGATGGAACAACTTTTAAGGTGTGGATCCAGGGTCGACCAAGCAAGATTTTATACGGTAGCTCAAGATCCAAGACTTGACATGTCGTATCTACAATAACCAACCCAACTCTAATAGGAAGCGTGATAATGCCTAGAGCTTTAACCGGTTTTAGGGAGCATATGTTCAGTCCTGCTTCTCCATCTACTAAAACTCGTTTGACCTTATGTTTATGAATAAGGACTTCAATGTGTAATGCGTCATTATGAGAGGATTTTGGTGACAAATAGTCTTGGTATAAAAATGTTATGTGATGGGGAGTTGTTAGGTATCCCACCATGGCCTCAAATTAGTTGACATCAATGCCATGAGGGACGAAAGACTCCTGTAAGGTTTTGTCAAGTATGGCCTCGTGCGCAAGAGAAATGTGTAACAAATCAAGTATAGAGATTTGAGCAGGTGTTTTTCCTAATTGGTCAATGAGGTTGAACTATACCTTAGGTTGTGACTGTTTGGTGAATGGACCGGGGTGTGACTGTTTGGTGGATGGACCAGGTACCGTAATCTTTGGCTATCTAGGGGGAGGAGGACTAGCTATAGTGACTTTTCCACCACGGGTAGTGACATTACATTCAGGTGCTCTCTTGACAGTAATTGTATTGACATATTCATTGGTGGCTCGAAGGTGGTTAATAATGGGTCCACCAAAATAATCAAAGGTGGTGTGAGTGTAATTGGCTTGGTTATTATTGGCCTTTGGACCTAACGTTGAGGGATTATTTGAACCATAATCCTGTAGTGGGTTCTTATGAATTGTATGGTTTGCATTTGAAGAAAATTGTTGCCCACCCAGTTTGATGGTGCGATTTTCAATGAGGTCTTGTACCAGATTCCTTAGTTGTCGACAAGAGGTCTTATGCCCTTTTGCATGGTGGTAATCATAGAATGCGTTGTCATCCCACCATGATGGCTTAAATTTTCCTGGGTCATATGGTTAAGGGTCCTGTAATGTGATAACTCCATTTTCAGGGAGCTTCTTAAGGAAATATTCGATTGGTTCTCCCAAGGCAGTGTATGTACGTCTCTTTGGGAATTGCCTAGTTTGGCGTGGCTGTCCTTGGTTTTGATTGTTTTGACTGTTTTGACTGTTTTGATTGTTTTGATTATTTTGGATGACATTGGAAGTAGGTGTTGGTGTGATCAATGGTGCGTTTTGTGGTTGATCTCCTTTGAGAGTGAGTACAAGACCCATTGTTTTTACCACCTTAGCATCAACAATGCCATCATTAGTGATGTGTTTATTCTTGACCCAATATTTATTTTTGTCAGCAAGTGGGTTTGTGTTTGTGTTCTTAGGGCCATATTTGAGTCCTCCTTTAGCAATAAGGGCCTTTTCGAGTTGGACTCCCTTTTCGACCAGGTTTGTAAAGGTGGTGCAACAATGAACTTGCAAGCCATATTTCAATGGGCCTAGGAGGTTTTGGACAAACATGTCGACTTTTTCTTTCTCTGGTATCTCAACATGGCAATGAATTGCTAGAATTCTCCATCTTTGAAAGAATGGGATAAAGGTATCACTAGTTTCTTCTTGAGTAAGTGTGCATAAATTGGTAATGGAGACGTCCGTGTCAATGTTATAGGCATAATTTCACACAAATCTATCTGCAAGTTTTTCCCATGAATTTATTCCCTTAGGCAAGGTGGAAAACAATTCAAGTGCAGGACTTGCAAGACTCCTAGTAAAGAGTCTCATCAAATAAGTATGTTCATAGGCGATGTCCACACAATTGGTTGTAAATTCTCGAATGTGTTCAAGGGGGTTTGTCTTGCCTTTGTATTTAGTAAAGTTTGGCACCACGTATCTAGGAGGGAAATTTGGCATGTGTAGACTCATGTCAAAAGGATATGGACATAGGTCATATTAAGTGTGAGTCTTTTTCTGTTGCATTTGCATGTTCTCCATCTATTTTTGTAAGGTTGCAATTTGGGTTGTGAGTGCATCAATTATGGGGTTGTTCGTAGCATTACACATGCTAGTGATAAGTATTCCATGAGGCCCCATTTGTTGCGAAGATGTGTTGTGATTTGGTGTGTATTGTTGTTGTGAAATGTATGATGTGTTTTGGTTTGAGAGTTGTTGGTATTGCATGTTTTGATTAGGGATGTGTTGATGGGTATGAATGTGTGACACATATGTGGGAATGTGGCCTCCAACAATATTAGTCGATATTTGTGGAATGTGTTGACCTTGGGTGTTTTGTTGTCCAAATGAAGTCAGGTGTTGTGTCATCTGATGCCTTGTCCCAATTGGTACATGTGTCCATGGGGAATGTTGGTGTTTTGCCTTTGGGGGATATGGGTATTGGTATTGAGTTGTGATGAAGTGTTGACATTTGGTTGGGTTCTTGGAATGGAAATCTGTCGTTTATTTCTCCCAAAGAGGTTGAGTGAATTTGTTCACATGGCATTATTTGAAGACACAAATAAAGGATTTGACAATGTTGTTCCCATGATACTAGATGAAGCTCCAAATAAGAGGTTTGAAGAACTTTCCCCTATTTTGAGGACCCAAAGGTAGCTCCAATTGATTGTGAGGACGTTGACATTTGAGGCATTGATTGTGACATGGCTTGTGACATGGTTGATGTTCCTCCAATGGATGTTGCATTGATCGTGTTGGAAGTGTTTTGGTTGGAGGCGCTATTAGAGGTAGCATTGCTAGTGTTCGTGGCACTTTGTGTGGTGGCCCCAATGTTATTCTTTGCATTGTTTTGGGGTTGACTAGTGTTGGAGATATTATTGTTTGTGTTATTGTTTGCATCATGGTTAGGAGAGGCTTATCTTAAGGTATTAATGTCAAACCCATGTGGCAATTTGGCCCCTTGGTGTAAAAGCATGGCTAGATATCTGTCCGAGTCTTGCAAGACTAATTCTTCCACAAAGGAGGCTACTTCAAGATTTTGTATTGTAGCTTCTACGTCTTCCTAGAATACACGTCTGTGTTCATCTCTACGTATGAATGGTTCAAAGGGGTTGCACGAGAAACATGGCATGTTCATGTCGCTGAAAGGATTGATGAAAGATGTGTCTTGGTTCATGTCATTGGAAAAGTTATAGGGGTTGGTGTCTTGTCCAAAAGAATCCATTTATCTTCTTTTTCTTTGGACCCTAGTCTCAACCATATAAGGATTTTTCTCAAATGAGGAAGATGACAGTGACAACTAAGCCTATGAATGGGAATGATATGACACTATGTTTTGGATTTTTGAACAAGGGATGCAAGTGCAAACTATATTTTTGGGTTTTTGGCAATAAGGAATGCAATATGACAATGTTGTCTAAGAGAAATGACAAATGCAAAAGGATACTAAAGACTAGGATGACACTATCTTTTTGAATTTTTAAGAATAAGGTATGCAAAATGAGGATTAAAATGACTTGAATGTTCTAAGGTATGCAAATGCAAAGGTCAAAGTGATTTTGATGGACTTTTAGAAAGGTATACTCAACCACTCAAAGCTTGATCTATGTCTCAATTTGGATTATCAAAGGACTTGTTGGGGTGACTAAATGACAAAATGTCAAAGTGAGTTTTCCTAACTAGACTTTTGAGTTGGAAAGGTTTCACAAAAAGGACAATGACTAAAAGAAATGGTTTTGGCTAAGTCCAACATTTCATAACCTACTTTTGAAGGCAAGGATTTTGCAAAGTATGGTAAGTTTTGCTATTCCAAAATCTACAATAAGATGAGGACCTAAGGACTGGTTTATGGCTGAAAATGATGATGATGGACTCTAAGGATGAAACTAATTTTTTTGCAAGGATGGACCTATGGGAGAGTGCAAACTAAAAGATGCAAAGAATGAAGGACTTGAGCAATTCCTTGTCTATTTTTTAATTGAGGCCACTGGAAAAAGATGTTTAACAACAGATGAAAAATGTTTGGACTCGGGTTTTGGACTAAAATAGTGTTTTTGTTTTTGTCAGGCAATTGCGTCGCTTCAGGTCACATATGCGTTGTAGGTTGTCAAATGCATCTTGGGATAAGAAAATGCGTCGTTCCAGGTTATAGATGTGGCACAATAAAGCAATTGCATTGTTCAAAAAGTCAAATGCAGTTCAAGACAGCTAGATGCATTGCAGAGGGAAGCAAATGCGTTTTAGTAGTGTGATTTCAGCACAAAAAGTCTCAAATGTAGTGTAGAAGAGCAAATGCGCCACACATAATAGCAAATGTGTTGCAGGAAGAAATGGAGGTCTAGTTTGTTTGCAATTTTGGCCAAATTTTAGATTTATTTGAGTTTGATTGTTTCCAGGTCTGTGAAAGGTGTTTATTTGTTTCAATGTCCTAGAAAACACTTGGCAAACACAATATTTTGTCTTTATTGATGAAACATGCACAATGAAGACAAGCGCAATCCTAGGTTAGGAAAGGACTATATTTACTAGATTCCACGTGGGTTTCCCCAGCCACACTTATTCTTAGCGGGTGATCTAGAAGCTTGGCCACACAAGCTCCCCCTTACATTGCACTCACTTCTCGGGTCAACCAAGCTTCAAGCCTCCATAAAACTCCCATGGCAGAATTTTCACCTCTACTAAGAACTGCTAGAATGTGGATGCCTTGGTAATGACTGTTGTTGCGCTAGCAAATAGATGGGTTTTGGGCCACTACACAAAAGGGTTCTAGTAAATACTCGGGGACATGGCACCTCACAAGCGTATAACAAGCCACTTAAGGTTTTAATCACTCTACTAGGGGCTCTTATACCTTTAAAAGAATATGTAGGTACCCATTTTTTAATGACACTACACAACTAAGGCCTACATACCATGAGGACTTAACGATTTAGATGCATCCTTTTATATACCGGCCTGAGCGAAAAAGCGGTTGGAGTCGTTCCCTCTTTCGAGGCAAGCCCCTCTAAGGTTTAAAACATAAAAATAGATGGGTCTGGCTTTCTAATCACCGAGTTTGCAAAAGGTGAGAGCATAATCACCTACCACCTTCAAACACAATCAAACAATGTTCTTTGACCTCCTAATTAAATCTTGATGAGACAAACAATTGTTCTTTTTAAAAGCACCAATGGAAGCATTTTCTAATCTAAGACAAACAAAGTCATTTGAACATAAAATCCTTGGACATTTGAACCTACAAAACCACTTGTTAGTAGTCTCAAAAATGATTTTGACCCATGAAAAAGTTGAAACCACACACTGCCACAATGGATTAGTAACCAGAAAACCCCTAAACTACTAAACTGAAATAAGAAATCTGGAATATTCTACAAAAAACCTAAAAATAAATTTTTACCAGGTGATTGCATCATTCTACAGGTCAAATGCGTCGCAGGGTAGAATCTGGAAATCGCCAGGCAGATGCGTCATTCTGCACAACAAATGCATCTCAGAGTCTAAGGTTGAAATCTGTAGACAAATGTGTCGACTTGCAAGGAAAATGCGTCGTTCTGCAAGGTGGATGCATTGCAGTAGGGTAGATGCGTTGTTAGGAAATGTGAATGTGTCACGAAAATATGAATGCATCTCATAAAATATCAAATGCGTCGCGCCGTACTTGTACCTGCAAAAAAAACACAAAAATGTCATACGAAACTCTACAAAAAGCACAATTTTCATGTCAGGTTCACCAATGTAGCTTAGGGAAAAACCTAGGTTAGCAAATTAGAGCATAAAATAAGATAACCCAAAGCAAAGAGTGAAGCATAAAGGAGTAAAAACATGAAAACAAGGAAATATTTTACCAAATGTCTTCAACCTCCATGATTGACCTCCATTTGCACCTTCTCAATTTGCTGCAATATTATGTTTTCCCTTAGATTTGTGATGAGCAATCTATGATAATGACAATGTCCTAAGAAAATGTTGAAGGATTCTATCTAAAAAGTAACACAATGCAAGTATGTAACTATGAAGCAAACCTAAAGTATGAAAATGCCAAGATGTCAAGATGCCAAAAGATGTAGATTGCCTAAGATGTAGATGAGATTGCATAAGATGTCCAAATGAGACCAAAATTTCCATTTTATAGAAAAGTCAATTTTGGATGAATGGCCAAGATTGAAGATTGACAAATGCCCTAAGATCAGTGGTCAAGATTGAATGTGACAACCCACAATTAGGGTTAGGGAAACATTAGGGTGAATTTAAAATGAATGGTGAAGATTTGATTTTAGAAAATCAAATCAAGGGACAAGATTGCATGTGACAAGGAGATAAGAATGGCATGAAAAAAGAGAGAGCTGAAAAATCAAATAATATTAGAAATTATTTGATTTATGGAGGAAAGTTGTTATTTTGAATTAAAAATTAAGTTAATTCAAAAGGTGGGGTCATGTGACGGTAAATAATTAATTTAAAATTATTTACTAAGGGAGAGAAAATTAGAAAATGGGATAATTTTATTTAAAATTGGGAGAATGCCAAGGTGGTCAATAATTAAATAAATTTAAGAATTTATTTAATTATAGGAAGACATTAAGAAATTAATAACGTATTTAAATAAATAAATAAAATTTACTTATTTAAATAATCAGGAGGAAATAATGGACAAAGGATAATTAAATAAATTTAAGAATTTATTTAATCATAGGAAGACATTAGAAAATTAGCAACATGTTTAAATAAATAAATAAATTTATTTATTTAAATAATCAAGAGGAATAAAAGACATGAATTAATTAAATAATTACGAATTATTTATTTAATAGTTGAAACTGGACCACAAGACAAAATTAAATAATTTAATTATGTTAGGAAGAAATATGGAGAAAATAGAACTTGCAGGCCTAGGTCATTTTTATGTGTCTACAGGTTCTCCTATTGAGGCAAAGTTCTCTCCTATAGAGGCGGAGCTCGTACCTGTGTGTGTGGTAGGGGGTTTACTTTGCTCCAATTGGATCCTTCTCAAGCGTCTCCTATAGAGGTGGAGCTCATACCTGTGTGTGTGGTAGGGGGTTTACTTTGCTCCAATTGGATCCTTCTCAAGCGTCTCCTATTGAGGTGGATAAGGGTTTTGCTAGAGAGGATTGGAAAAGGTGTAAGGGATCCTGGAGTTGTTCTTTCATCTTTATTTCCCCATTGAGGAGAGTTAAGATGCGCACTTTTAAGCAAAGGAAAAGGCCTGGTTTTGTAGCTTTTGGTTATCGTTGGCATCTTTCTATATTTTAGAGATGTTTTTCCTCGAGTAGCTTTGTTTTGTTGAGGCCTTATTCATTGCTTACACTTCCTCTGGTTTATCTCTTTGCAACGCCTTTGTTTAGATAGGATTTCCATGTCCCTTCAAAACCTCGGTTTGTAGTATTATTTTAGGGTCCCCTTCTTTAAAAACTTCTAGTTTTTCTTACTTCACTAATAAAAATAATCGCTATGCATACTCAGGTACATATACTACTAGAATACTAGCTTTGCAAGTAAGCAAAGCAGACAAATCTGAAACATTAGGTAACATCTTACCTATATATAGTATCCCAAATTCAAGAAATATTTTGACAAGGTGTTGTGCCTATGTTTGAAAGTTTCCATCTCCTTCTTGGACTACCCTAGATATATGAATTCCAATTAAGTCCTCTTATCTTACACCAATGTGTGAATGTTGTGCATTAAGGCTCTATTATCACAATTCCCTAATCAATTTTTAAACCTTTACACACAAATAAAAACTTCACCATGGATTAATTCATAAGAAAAAAATGACGCCTCAAATTCATAGATCCCATTTATGAAGAATCTATTGATTATGTGACCCATAAACATAAATTTAATCATGAAAAACCCATGGTTTCAAAATTATACTTTTTAATATCCCTCTAACCCTAGCCTTATCAAGCTATGACTTGCCCCAACCTTTAAATAACATTTGTAACCTTTAAACCCCTCACATAATCCTTTTCTTTCACCTATACATGTTCATGGATGAATGTTATCATGATTGTGTGGAACTTTGGATACATTAATTTTAATTTTTATGTGATGATGTGCTCCATTGGATGATTATGCATTTCTTTGACTATTATATATGTTGTTGGTATGCTTGATGCGCGACTCGAGTCTGTAGGTATATGGTTATTTCTATACTTGAGTATGTAGGTATGGGTTATTCCCCAATAGCAGTTATTTTGGAGATATCTTATTGGGCCTTGTGCATATGTTATCCCCTATTGTACTCAAATCAAGTGCAAGATGTGTCATGTATGACCCCATGTAAACCCATATCCAAATTAATGGTGATTGTGTATTTCATTTGTGTTGTGGGTTATCCATAATTGTGTAATTTTAATTAAGTGATTTATTTTTTGTTTACATGTAAATTTAATATTGATGAGTTAATCATTACATTTGATTGATTGAAATATCTTTGTGAATTTGGAAATTGGAAAAAAAGAGAAAATCAATGCTAAGCTAATTGTATTAGGAATTATATTTAAATTTGTTGTAACTAGTCAATTGTGACTTCAAAAATATTTTATTGACTTAATTTAAATTGTTCATTTAAATTTTACAAAGAATGAAACGACTTAAGTATTTTCATTTCTCAAGAAACATTTTGTTCAGAAAATAAAATAGGAAAATATGAAGAAAGTGAAAAATAGAAAAGATGAAAAATACAAAAAGGGCATAAAGCAAAAAGGCTTGGGAAATTTTATCTAGTCTTACATTTGGAACTCTTGACTCAAAATCCTCTCCCGCTTTAAATTTCAAATTTCATGGATTTGATTGTCCTTGTTAGTTGGATTAAAAAAAAACATCAAAGCGTGGTCGCATTGAGTGTGTATGGATTGGTTGTAAGAATTGGGTTAAATTAATGAAAGTTGGGTGATAGTGTGTGCTCCAATTTGAAGTAATCCTCTTTACTCTTTTTTTTCTCTTTGCTTCATTCTTTCTATGCTTAAACCTAAGGTAGGATAATGCCTCCATTGTAGAGTAGATTTTATGCAATTGTAGTGGTTTAAATTTTTGTTAGGAAATTTTTATTAGAATGATCATTTTGGGCCTTTACTATGGATTTTTTTTCCCAAAAATTAGGAAAAGTGATTTTGAATTCAAAAAATATTTGTTGTTCATCATAGAATCAAAAGGGTTATGTTGAATTTCAAAATTTTTAGTAATAAAAAAGTAGAATATCAAGCATTCATTAAGGAGCCTTGAGATATTTTATGGTTTTTCCTTGGTAAAAATAGTTGAAATTTTCAAATTGCAAATAACTTTGATTTATTTGCAAAATTTGGGGAAATCAATTCTTCTCAATGATTTTTGATGTGAATATTTTGAGATCATGTGAAAAATTTCGTGTCACTTTTGTGCATTACTTTTCAAGCCATGCTTAGAAGTGAGTTGAGTTGTGAGGAACCTAGGATTTAGGTATAGAAAGTAGTAAGGGAGTGGCTCCCAAATTTTTTTGGGATCCAAAGTGATGCAAGGATATGATGTATGATTCTTTATTAATTTAATTGATAATCTATATTTCATTATACAGTATAGCTACAATGCTTGTATAGGTTTGGTATGAGTGTAAAGTACATACCACACTTTAGAAGTCACTAGTTATTACTGATCGAGTATCCTCACCTTACATACAAGAGGTGCACTCAATCCTTCTTATCTAGTGGCACAAACTATTGCAATGAAACTCCCTTCCTTATCTCTAAAACTTCATTCTTGTTAGTGTTGGGTTTGTATTCAATATGAGAATTTTATTTTAGCTAAAATATTATTTATTGGTAGAGATCTTGATTATATGTTGTATATGCTCATTTTGTATGCACTATGATTAATGTATGTGTGAGATTTAATCCCATGATTGGTGCGAGTGTGTTTATTCCTTTGTAGTCATCTCCTAGCATGGTGGGGTGGAACCATGGGTGCCAAATGATTGGGTGGCATGGAACCATTAGTAGGTACTAGAGAATATATTAGGGTACCTTTGGATCATGCCCATGATGGAAGCAGCGCTACTGTACCGCATGTCGCCATGAGAGGGATCACCGCGATGGAACTCACTACGATTCGGTGCACATCCTATGCATAGCTGATACCTTTCCACCTGTAACTGACGGTGATCATGGAAAACGACACGGCAATCTGAAGCCAGCCAGGTAAAGTAGATACTGGCAATCGAGGCTGTTGTGCGGATACGGAATGCAAAAACGGGTGATGTAATGAAACAAGACTGGATGCAAGCAGACCGCAAGAGAGATGCGGGGATATGCATGCATCAGAGAAACGGAGACGGATGACAATAAAACCCCATCTTAAAACCAGCATACGCAATATGGTGCGACGCGGGGCAGGGCGGAAAGAAGCGTGGAGAACTCCCATGGAACAGGCAGGATTACGGACGTACACGCATGGCGACCGGCATAAAAAACGTGACGGCACATGAACTACATGGCATTGGTCAGCCGGAAAACGGTAAGAGTGCCGCGCGGCATGGTGCCTATGGGAGATGTAGTGAGGAAACCACAAGGAGTGAATTTGGATGTAGACATTTTTATAGGTTAGAAGATGTTGTCATAAGGGGCATGTGTGTCAACCACGTGCTCAATATTTTGTAAGAATTTTGACCTAGTTGGATTAGTGAGAAGGATGTTACCTAGGTAGTCTATGAGATTGGTAGGAATGAGACACATATCACACATTATTTTAACTTCTTATAGTTGGTTCATTATTTTCATCCTATTTTGCAAGTCTAGCTATACCTCTTGGTCAAAGTTTTTATCATATGTTAGAAATTAATTTTATTATCTATGAAAGTAAATGAAGAAGAGTAAGGGATAGCCATGCATGGGTTTAGGCGAGGGATTATAAAGGCTGTATTCCTAGTGGGATATTTTTTTATCTCCTAAGAGAATGAATAAAGGGGGCATTAACTAAACCAACTATTGTAAGAAAAAAAATAATTAGGAACCACAAGATAATGCGAATATGAGTTAAACTAAATTATGAAAACTAGTAGACTAACTAGCATGTATAATGAAAACACAACCAAATGTTAAAATAAAACTAATTGAACTAAATGTAAATTAGAGAATTGTATTAATAAGGATAGTTGAGGTTCACCAAATACAAGAACAAAAAAAATGGGGATGTTCTTTTTATGTTTTATTATTATTTACTAATGCAATGAAATAAATTGTAAATTGTGTTTTTAATAAAATAACCTAATAATAATGGATTTGGGTCTGATACATGATTGAGATTTGTGCATATGACCAATGTCAACCATTAATATGTTGACTAGGATAACAAATCAAAATAGAAAATAGGTTAATGTAGATGCACCTAGAAAGACTGAGAACCATTAGATTTTGGATAGGGGTTGCTTGAAGAAGGTGCAGACCACATTTCATTATATTTTCTTAGGACTTCACTATAAGGGTTAGGAGGAGTCCTACATAAGGAGAATTACCTAAGGTCATGGGACCACCAATTTTTTTTATATGTAGAGAATTAAATTCTAATTTTTTTTCTAATATGTTCAAATATCATGATAATGAGTAGAGAATTTAGTAAAATAGGTAAAAAATAACCAAAATATGCAATAGGAAGGAAGACAAAAAAAATACTATTATGAGGCTATGGCATTGTTGTAAGGTCTAGGAGGAGAAATTATACCTTGCATCATATTGGGAGGATAAGTTCTTTCCCAAACCTTTCCAAGAGGAGAAGTCCTTTTCCTACACCTTGCTAGGAAAATTCTTGACATATGCCTAGGTTAGGGATTAACCTAAAGGAGAAGTCCTATACTTCTATTTGAATTGAAAATTTATATAGAGCTACTTCTTTACATTTTAAGAACTTTTCTAATTGTCATTAAGTATGGTTTCTTCACATATTTATCCCAAATCAACTTATAAAGAATAAATAATAAAGGAACACCTCTAAAATAAAGGGTTAAAGGGGGAGATGCGAGTATTCAAATAGGATTCCACATGGAATGAATAAAAATACTATAATGTATCTATTTACTATGAAATTACTCATTCTAATGTATAAACAATTAAATAGTAAATTTTTTTGATGACTTGGTGTAAGAGAGGTTAACTAGGCGATACTTTAGAGATGGAAAAAAGTGATCAAATGGAAAAAAAGGGTAATTGATGGATAAATACCTAAAGTAGGGAGGTACAAAATCTAATTTGACGTGAAAATAATAAAGTATGTAAAAGTTATGCAATAAATAAAAAAATATGTTATTACAAGCTCACAATGGTGAAGGATGGAATGCAATGGCAAAAAAAAGAAAATATTAAAAAAAACGTGAGAATTAATATGGACAATATGCAATGATATATGTTTTCTTATTTCTTTGATGAAAATGTAAGCTAGGAGGTCCTTGAGCTTCAATAGAGGTAAGGGGAGAGGGGTGAGTAAAAATAAACAAAATAGAAATAGGGGATGGAGAAGGTTTTTGGATGTCCTAATATGGATATTCTATAGATTCAATTTTTTTGACAAAAAATAAACTATTGAAATGAAAACACTGCTAGATTTCACTAAAATATGAAAATATTATATCTCAATGTAACACTATTATAGAATATCCTAAGTGTAGTAGGATAATATTTTATACTACTAGGATATACTAGAATTCGGAAAGTCATCTAGAAGATGAACTAAACAATTATTTCATCTTGATAAATACATATATTTTACATCAATGGAATAAGAGTTTAATTGAATATTTTATTGTTGTTCCATCCATTTCATTTGTCAATATTTTCATCTACACTTAATAATAAATCCTACATTGGTATCCAAGCAAGGTTGAGGAGAAGAATAAAGATAAAATTATGGATTGTTCAAAATATTTGTTTGTAGAAGTATATGATTATATTATGAAAATTTTAGCACATTTATTCCTTTTGTGAATAATTTCTAATTTTACTTTGGAAAAAATAATATTACCATCCATATAAGTTGTAAAACCTCGTCCCGCAACTTAGAGGATGATGCAACACTGCGGAAGCACAACTAATTTTTTTTCCTTAAAAAGAGTAACAATGACGAGTGAAGTAAACTACTCTAACACATACATCCTCTAGGCCACACAACATGTCTACATGTGAAATTCCAAACTTACAAATTATTCTAAAACATAGTACATGGAATTAACTCATGATAACAACATACAACAAAGCAGTAATCCATTGCAAATTAAGTCTAACACATAGAAATGTAATGGGCATATTTCCACAAATACAACACCATATAAACCAAATATAACCCATTTAATCCAACGATAAATAAATCATACTTATTGTTACATTACATCACAAGGGTTCTCCACAATAAAAATGAGGATTACAATTACATAGTGTCCACAGTTACAATGAGAAAGAGAAGTACAAATCCATAGAACCACACGAGCTCCTCAAACAAGAAGATCCCGCCATCACGAATAGGATGAGAACTCAACAGTGTAAGGTGCATGCCACCCAACCATATGGTACCCGTAGGCCCAACCCCCTGTGGTAGGAGATAGTAACAGGTAACCAAGAAAACTGACTACCTCTAACACAGTCAAAGTACAAACTACATTGTACCAGTAAATACAAACATAGGGTCACATTGCTTCCAGAAT
>VDFB02257966.1:14629-24817 GCA_007258455.2 Sequoia sempervirens | reverse complement strand
CCCCTTCATGCTAACATTTCATCTCATTAAATTAAATAAATCAAAACATTTAATTTAGTTCCCTAAGTCTTCTAATTTAATTAAATAAGCCTAAGTTATTTAATTAAATATCATTTCATCTCTCCCCTATTCATTAAATCATTGAATTTAATGAATATCACTTTAATTCCTCCAAATCCCCTAATTGCATGATTAAACTTTGTTTAATTAACAACTAAACTAACTTTCCTCTAGAAGGGGAATATTCCCGTAGAATATTCCTTATCCCCCCTTTTTGCACAATTAAGAATTTCTTTTAATTTGCAAAATGCCTTTTATCCTCACCTAAATGAACATTCCAAGGAATATTCTTATTCCTCCATCATTTGAGAAAGGGATATTTTCACTTAGCTTCTAATGCAAGTTTTAACCTTCAACCTTTTGAACAAGTCACTTTTGACTTGTGTGAGTAGGTCAAAAGTGCATTTTTTTGAAGCAAATGTGATCCCTTGATTAAATCCCATCATGCATTCTCATCCGTTGATGAGAATCCATGATCCATGCCTCTCATCTCCTTCATCTTGGACCGTTGATTAATCTTTTCAATCTTAACCCTCCATTTCTCATTTGTTTTCCTATAAATAGAACACTATTTGGAGACAAATGGATCCATCTTTCAATTGCAAAGTCATGTTGTTGAATTCACTTGCATCCACACTAACAATTTACTCACTTTTAGCTTGTTTTAATTTATCTCTAATTCCATAATATCTTAAAAGCATCCATTAATGACTTCCATGCATCCATCTTGTTAGAATTTTGAAACAAGCACAAAACCATGAGCCATAGGATCAAACAACAAACAAATACACCTTCCACACAAGAGATTTGAAAACAATATATGCAATATTCTTCAACAAGAAAAAGCTACAAAAGAGACTTTGAAGAAGATATGAAAGCTCCAAATATTCTCTGTGAGATAATTACAATGAGGATTGAATGCTTATAAGAGCAAGCCCTAAATGAGAAAGGGATCATATCATGACAAGTGTCAACATGACATGATATGAGACATAATGATCTAATATTAACTCAATTAATAAAGAAATCCTAAGTTTAGCTTAAGTGTATGAGAATAAATTAGACTAATTATCAATTAAATATTAATTAATTATTAGCTAATACATGATAACTCTAATACCCCCCCTTAAGATGAACTTAGGGAGTAGCTAAAAACCCTAAAAATAATGCATGATGGATCCTAGAAAACAAGGCCAAATAAGGTACCCATGTACAAATAGAAGATCTCTATAATGCAAAGAAATAAAGAAAACCTCATGGAAAACTCCACTCCAAGAAGAGATGAAAGCCAAGTGAAGGACTGAAGAAGCTTCCAAACAAGACAATGTTGTCCCAAAAGATAGGAACAAAGGATGAACAAAGGATGAACAAAAAGAACACCACTGAAGCATGCAGAACCTACAAACACTGTCATAGAATAATTGTTGAAATGCTGAAAGAGGAACCTCCTCTGAAACATATGATGGTCAGGACCAAGAAGACAAGAATTTGTACGAGCGCCTTGAATGAAACCACTCAAATCTAATGGAAAACCAAGGAAAACATCAAGAACTCAAAGATACAGATGGCATAAGTACCAATAGTTTGAAGTACTGATCAAGTGAAAATGGAAGGTCACCTCCAAAAATAAGAATGCAAGAGTGTCCATATGGTAAGTGCTCCATCTCACCGAAATGCATGGGTAACCAGCCGTTGCATTCATCTAGTACATAGGAACAAATATTGTATACATATCTCGCTCCAACACGAAACCAAGGAAGCATTAGCACCAACAATAGAAACCCCCCCATAGTGCTGACAAGGGAGAGGTGTGATAGGTACACTGAAACTAAATGCCTGAATGTAGTGCATGATAAAGAACCAAAAACATCTAAATGTACAGACATGAAATTATAAGTAGATATAAAGGGTGCACAAAACAAGGCACACATGCATGAGAAAGGTATGAAGGAAAAACAAAGGCAAACATCAACCCCCATGGCACTTTATATCATAGTACAAGTACAATAAGGCAAAAAGTGATGTGCAAAATCCCATAATATAGGTGCAATACATAGGCACTTTATCTCAGTGCATTTACAAAATCATAAGTGTTTTACAATGGAAGCTCATAATGTCAACAAAAGACACAAGACTGGAAATAGATGTAGAACAGCCAAAAAGAAGCCATCCCACACAAGCGAGAAGTTTTCAAGAGCTAAGATGTCCAAGTAATTCACCAGAATGTGAAAACACAAAAAATTGAATAAAATGTAACTAATAATTTTTCTAATGAAACAATCTATAGATCTAGAAACTAGAAGACCTTTCCAACGCCTATTTGTTTGTGAAAAACAGAGTTTGTATGCAAAAGTGACGCCCCTGGGAGTGCAAAAATAAGTTCTGACTTTGACTAAAAATAAATGCATCAAAACATCAAAATCAGGAAAAATCACTTGCTCAATTGGATTGGGCCCGGAACTAGCTTTTCAGCGATATTTTGTTTCTATGCAAAAGTTATGGCCAAAATACCAAAACTTCTCCAAAAGGGTTTGGGGGTTAAGCCTAGCAGTTAGGCTAGCCGCTAGCATTAACTGCTAGCCATTAACCGCTGGCGGTTAACTAACAGCGACAACCTATAGCACTATTTTTTTTCTCGGATTATGTGTCGTACTAGGCTGTACGGACCATAAATGGGAAAAAATTGCCTCCCAGAGTCATTGTGTTCAATTTCGACAATTTGATAGTTGATTTTGCGATTTTTGGGCACTCTAAATGCAATGGTGAGGTCCGTTTTGGCTCAAAACACTCCAAAATTGTAGGTACACTCAGGATCTAGAAACCCTCATAAACTTCAAACCCTCGTAAATTGGGCACTATATAACCAAAATTGATGAAACAAAGGTCAATATTGACTATTTTCAACCTTTTAGACGCAATGGTGAGGTCCAAATTGACTCAAGATGAAATAAAAATACTCTTTCAAAGCTTGAATCCCTCAAACAACATATAGGAAGCAACAGATCTGAAGCTCTGATACCATGATAGAATTATGAAACAAGCACAAAACCATGAGCCATAGGATCAAACAACAAACAAATACACCTTTCACGCAAGAGATTGCAAACAATATATGCAATATTCTTCAACAAGAAAAAGCTACAGAAGAGACTTTCAAGAAGATATGAAAGCTCCAAATATTCTCCATGAGATAATTACAATGAGGGTTGAATGCTTATAAGAGAAAATCCCTAAATGAGAAAGGGATCAAATCATGACAAGTGTCAACATCACATGAGATGAGACATAATGATCTAATATTAACTCAATTAATAAAGCAATCCTAAGTTTAGCTTAAGTGTATGAATATAAATTAGACTAATAATCAATTAAAGATTAATTAATTATTAGCTAATGCATGATAACTCTAACACATCTTAGTTTGTATATGAATTAGGGTTTCCATCTCTTAGCTTAGAATTAGCTTAGATTAGCTTAGCAATTGCATAATTAGTTCATTTTTAGCATAAAATCATGGTAACTTAGCTTGCATCATGTTTAATTTAGCACAAACTAGGTTTTCATCCATTTATCACAATGGTTTCATCAATTCTCTTCCATAGAATTGACTGAAATAGGCTTTAATCACAGGATTGGGAAAGGGTCATCATCTCACATCAACACGACACCAATTCCAAAACAAGATAAGTTTCAAATGGTGATTCCTATTTAATATAGAGGTATCAAAAACATCAAACGACGATGCCCCAAAGTTCAAACAGCGATGCCCCCAAATTTCAAATCGTGATGCTACTATGTGCAGCAACGCCAGTCCAAATCCTGAAGCTATCACGCTCTTTGTTTTGTTGCAGAGCGACACCCATTTTTCACCAGAGTGACACCCATAGTTCAAATTGTGACACTATCATGTGCAGCAACACCCAACCAGGGTAAGAAATTTTATGATCATTTTTTCGACATGTGCTTTAATTCCCTTGATTTATCTAATCAGTAATGCACCTTTTACTACATTTTGGTTGTTAGAATAACAGGGTTTTGTAGGTTGAAAGACATGGAGCGAAAGTGAGGAAAGCTTTTCTATCTTAAAATTCTATGATTGTAACAAGCATTTAACACTTTGGGGAAATTATAACCCAGCTTTTATGCTTTCTGATTTCTACTTTAGGACACGCATTAAATTTTAATTGGGTTTAAAACGAATGCACAAACGGGATTCAAATTGAACCCTCATCTCATTACTACTTTTTTGGGTTTAAAATTGAACAAGACAACTTCATATTTCATTTGGTGCTTAAAACAAACTCATCACTGCTTTGAGGGGTTAAAATTTACAATTATTTGTTATGTTTTGTGATTCACAACGTTGTTATCGAATGTGTATGTAATTCTCTCACGCCATTTTGTGAACTTGAGAAATAGAAACATCTTGTAACACTTTGCAAAATCACCTATATCTTTCAATTTGGATTAGAAATAAACCCCTTTCGAGTGTGAGAAAAATGAATAGCACGTGTTCTCTCTTTGTTCACATGAATGAAGATGATCAATTTACGAATGTACTTCCTCGCTATTGTTTATCTTTAGAGGGCCTGCCTCCCTGATTTGAAAGGAGGGAACAACCCAAGCGGTAACAAGATAACACCAAGCTCTTCCAAACCATCGAACCCATAACAGTTATAGTATGTTGCAATGTATAGCAACAACCATGATCGATTTGTTCTCTGTACACATGGTTCAGTTCATTTTCCTCTGTTGAGCAACCGTCGATCTTACCAGTCACTGGACAGTCACTACCTACTCAACACAGTCCTTAAATGACCATTGTACACCTCAACAGTCAATACAAGTCAGCACCTATTCAAACATGGTCCTTCTTCAATCCCATCGGCATGACCAACACTATCGGTGGCTTTCTAAGATGTCACAATGATAGCCCAAGTCTTCTCAATGTCCCAAAAAAACATCAAGACCATGTGCATCAGTAAGAGTCACACCGATGTCTAGCGAGAATAGACTCATCGGCAAGAGCAAAGGTGTTGGTCCAACATTCTCAGGTCTTACCAAATACCAATGTTACCTCGACGCTAACCCATGCACGACCATCGACAAGAGTCTCCCTGACGAAACTCTTTTGCCAAACTTCTATCAATGCCGAGAGTTAGGAATCTCACACTGACAATTCAAGTCACACCGATGACTTCCATCAGAAATATCTACCATTAGTCTCCCCGACCTAATCACTTTGATCCTTCAAAACTAAGTTGCTCATCGGAAAAACATTCCAGTTGTATCACCAATTTTTCTCTTTCAAGAGATTCAAGTCAGTAATTTTGAGGCACATGTCTCCAACATGGGAAGCAATACATGATAGCTCTCCCCCAATATCTTTATGATGTATTAAGCCCTTTTTCTAAGGGTTGGTGGAATTCTTGAGGTAGTTTATCATAGTACCCCCTAAACTGGAAGCCCTTACTATGAACTCTTGTTTAGATGCCAAAAATCCTTAATATTTTTTGGTGCAAGAATGGTCATTCTAAAGCCACCCTACATTTGTACTATTCAATTATAGAAATAGAAAAAATCCTTTTGATTTCTGAATTTTAAGGATTTTGAGATTTGGTGGTCCCAAGAAGTGTGTGTCATGGAGGGGAGCCAGTGTTTCCAAATCTCTAATTGTTCGCATCATTTAGTGTTTGGAGAAATCTGAGTGGGGATTCAACAAATATAGCCATTTCGAACCTAGGGTTGTAATGATTGTGAGTCAATTTAATACTTTTCTTGATTCCAAAATGATGCAAAAACAAACATTCACTATCTTCCTCAAAATTTCAAACACTTTGGCCTAAATATGGATACCTCTTGAAAAAGCCTTGATTTATATCAAACTCCATATTTTCCAAAGACAACATAGGAAATTATGACTTTGACCTCATGATTCTCACAAAATGGACATTGTGGAAGTTATGGTTTTTTTGACATAAACATTTAGTTTGAAACTTAATCCGGACAAGTGATTGTGGTAAAATAAACTCATTAAGCAAGATAAATTGACAAATGAACCCCACATGACTATTTGGAGACTGATTGCTCCCGTTGAACAGCCTGATCTTCTAGGTGCTATAATTCAACCAAACTTTGAACTTATTAATGGAGAACAAATCGGTCTCATTAGTAGTTTGAGAAGCTTCACTTTTGAAACAAAAGAAACAAATACCCAATGGAGAAATGCAACAACCATTTTAGATGAAGAAGAGGAACAAGCTGATATTGAGGTTGGAAGGCCCACATTACCACCACACATGTGGCAATAAATATCTTCACAATCACAACAACCTTTGTCACCATCAGGACCATATGAGATAGAAGATATCACAAACAACCCCTTTGAACTCACTAGGGAGGAAATTATGGAACATCAAACGTTTGAAAATGTAGCTCCTATCTCCTCAATGTTTGTGGCACAAAATTTAACACAGACCTACATTCCCAGTATTGCAACAAGCCTTGCTAAATACTTTGGTCATGCCCTTTGATTTGAAAATAGCACACTTGTGGGAACACTTGAAATAAATCCTCCATCTAATACAACCACTTGGACACCTAGCTTTGGTGTTCCTCCTATTCCTGAAGATCCTAAATAGATATATAAACCTCTTGATATTCATTACTCAACCATGAATTTGAAATATCGAGGACATCCCTCTTCATCCATACCCATGAGTACAACAAGTGTTCCTACCATCATGTAAAGCAGTGTAGATCAGGTATCTCAAAACAGTGTGCAAGGGCATATTAATATCATACCACAAAGTCAAACCTTAAAGAAAATACGGACATCCTTACCCAATCCTCCAATGGGTTCTTCCATACCATTGGTTTCACAAAACACATCCACACCATCCATCGTCAATCCACCTCAAAACAATCCCTTGGTTATGAGTTTTGTCAACCCAGGAAGTACCTTGATCATGAATCCTTTGTTTACATATTTGGCACAAGGAAATCCTCAATACATGGGACAAGGAAATATTTTTAATCAATGGACTCAAGGTCCTAGTGTGTCATTTCCATCACAAAATTTAATGACATCATCTTCATCCTTCCCCACAATTCCCTTTGTCATGCCAAATCAATTCAGACCTCAAACATACATTCCTCCATCATCATCTACAAACTTACAAGGAATGTTAAATCAAGGGAATCCTCCACCTCTCATCAGAAATCCATTACCCACTCAAAACATCAATATCCATAATCCTCCACAAATGTCTCAACAACCGCCTGATCCCAAATTACAAGTGCATTCCTTAGCTTTACTGCAAGCACAACAAGCCTATTAACAGGCCCTAGCAGCACAAAAATAGCAACAACAACAACAACAAGAAGCAACCTTAGCACAACAACTACAAGCAGTCTTAGCACAACAACAATAGCAACAATAGCAAGTCACCTTAGCAACACAACAACTAGCCTTAGCAACACAACAAGCAACATTATTAGCACACAAAAAATAGCAAGCCCAACAACAAGCCTTAGTGGCACAACAGCAATATCAAGCACAACAAGAATCTTTATTAGCACACTAACAATAGCAAACCCAATAGCAAGCCTTAGTGGCACAACAACAAGCTCAACAGCAAGCCTTACTAGCTCAAAAGTATTCCCAACAACAACAACAAGGTTCCTATTATCCTCACTTGAACATCATCAATCTAAACGCATTAGGAACATATAGATCAATATCCCAATCACCTTCACAGAATCTCACACCACCATACACCCCATACAACTAATCTATCATCCCAACATATGTTCCTCCACCCAACCCGCAAGACAATCTAGCATCACAATTTAAAGCACTCTCACAATAAATGTAGGACCTTTGCATAGGCAAGGCAAAGAAACCTCATACACAGAACTTGTGTCCTTATCCATTTGACCAAAACATAGCAATGGTGCCATTCCCTCCTAGTTTTGAAATCCTCAAATTTGACAAATAAAAAGGGAGAGGAAGTCTTGTGGACCACATCAAATAATTTAGCATCGTGTGGATGGAGGTAGCTTACAATGATTCTTATCTAATGTGCCTCTTCCCTTGAAGTGTAACAAGTCCTGCTATGGATTGGTTTTCTCATCTACCTCCTGGTATCAAAACTTTTCAAGAAATTACCGACAAATTCATAGATCACTTCTCCTTCAATCTTGACATGGACGTAAGTCTAGAAGAATTATACACTCTTAGACAAAACCAAGGGGAAACCTTCGCTAATTTCTTACAACGGTGGAGAAAAAGAGCTAGTAAAAGCAAGTGGCCTCTTCCTAATGAACAAAAAATGGGAATCATCATAGCCAATCTAGATCGAAATATGTCTTTCCACTTGAAAATGCAATGCATCACATCCTATCACGAGCTTGTCCCTAGAGCCCTTAACATCAAGAGAGCCCTAATATTACAGGGAAACTCTCAAGCTTAGTACAAAGACAACCGCCCATCAATAAGTTCAAATGAAAATCTTTGTGTCTAGGCTAAGAGAAAAAATATAACAAATGATGGTGTGGTAGATGCTAAGGTAATCCTAAGTGCTCCTAGACCGAACAACAATCAAGTTGCTAACATCCAACCAACTATCCAACAAACAACACCCTAGCAAAACAATCAAATCAGTAATACCGAAATGCAAAGGCGAACCCCTAACAAGAATAACTATCCCAAATGCAAGTACACACAACTATATGAACCCATCGAGACTATCATGAAAAATTTGGTAGACTCAAATCTGATAACACTTCCCAATTTTGAAAACTACCAAGAACCGCAAGAGAAACTATAGTGTCATCACTGTCATCGCCATCAAAGGGAATACCGCAAAGTGTGGAGTCACCACATGATACAGTAAGGTCACCATCCAAGGATTCTCATCCCCATCTTGGGCACAACCTACTCAACCCACAACAAGTACCAACAATTACAATCTCTTAGAACAACTCAAGAAGACCCTTGAATAGATATCAATCCTATAATTGTTAAGAATATCACCCGCACATAGGGAAATCCTTGACAAAGCTTTATCAGAGTCATCCATTCCTGAGGATAATGATACTAATTAGTTTCAAGCTATGGCAGGCCATATCACTAGCCATTTTCTCACCTTCTCCGAGCAAGATCTATTGTCACAACCATATTATAATCGTGCTTTATACCTTGAGGTTATCATTCATAAAAACAAGGTCAAAAGAGTCTTAGTAGATGGAGGGGTTGGATTGAACATTTTCTCCCTTTAGCTAATCAAAATTCTGGGCTATTCAGAAGATATTATTGAGAAGACAAAGAGTACCACCATCAGGGCATATGATGACCAAGAACGAGTATCACAAGGTATCATTGCACTTCCTCTCCAAGTAGGTCCTCTCATTTCAAAAACTACATGTCAAGTATTGGACCTTGATCTTCCTTATAACATCTTACTTGGTCGACCCTAGATCCATGCTCTAAAAGTTGTAGCCTCAACCTATCATCAATGTGTGAAGTTTCCTTTCAAGGGAAGAGAAATCACTTCCATGGAGATCCTAAGCCTTTTTACTATTGCAAAAGTCTTGAATCCAAGTTCTATAAAATCCCCCAAATACCTAAAAATGACAAAGGGCCTACACCCTCCACCTCATTTGTTTACCCATCATCCCTTGCATCTACTTCTGAAACAAAGGCACCTATTGTACAGAACATACCTGATATTAAAGCAGTGATTCAAGATGATGGTTGTGGGAATTACAAAATAATGAAGAACACCTTTGTCTTAGGAGAATTACCTACTTCTCCTCAATCTCATGGGAAACCTACATCGAACAACAAAGAGCCTAAGACTATCAAGATGGCGGCCACTGCCTTCACCAAGTGGGGTGATTTGAATCAAGAAGATGTCAATGAGGAAGATATCTCAAAACTCCTCTATCAAGATGAACAACATGTACCTGTTCTTCCCATGGAAGATAATAAGAAAGGCTTGCAACTCATGCAGAATTAGGGATATAACAAGAACGAGAAACTAGGATAGAATGATAATGGTTTACTAGAACCCATCGTTCCTGAGAAATTACTAAAAAATCTTGGCCTAGGTTGTACTACTAGCA
>VDFB02257966.1:0-14292 GCA_007258455.2 Sequoia sempervirens | reverse complement strand
TCCCTCAGTCACAAAATAAATGAAATGCAACTAACATGTAGATCTTTAAGTGAAAACCACACTATGGCACTTATTGATCCTAAAAAATTAAAAATAAAGGATGCATCCAATGGTGAAAACCTCTCTAAGGCACCCAAGGATGAGGGATTCAATCTCCCCCTTAGTACAATGCATCCAGAAAAGTCAATGGTACTAGCAGAAAAGGCCACTCCAATCAATGTGGGAACAAAAGAAGCACCTAAGATTTCTTTTTATGTTGAATCCTTGTTGGACAAAGAATATAAGAATCTTGCAGCATTCCTCAAAGAGTGGAGAGCTAACTTTGCATGGTCATACACAGATATGCCAAGACTTGACCCAGAAGTAGTTGTGCATCACTTAGCAGTTTATCCTGAAGCTAAGCCAATTAAGCAAAAACTAAGGAAGATGCACCCTCAAATAGAACTCTTGGTTAAATTGGAGTTGCAAAATCTTCTTGATGTTGGATTCATCTTATCGATAGGTTATCCTAAGTGGGTTTCAAACCTAGTACTAGTCTCAAAACCCACTGGGGGCATTAGAATCTATACTGATTTCAGAGACCTAAACAAGGCATGCCTGAAGGATGATTTCCCTCTTCCTAACATTGATCTCATTGTAGACTTAATAGCAGAGCATGAAATTCTATCACTCATGGATGGTTTTTCAAGCTACAAATAAATCATAATCACCAAGGACGATCAACATAAAACTGTGTTTACTTGTCCATGGGGAACCTATTGCTAGAATGTGATGCCATTTGGGTTAAAGAATGCAGGAGCAACCTATCAAAGGGAAAAGGACCTCATCTTCCACGACATGATCCAAAAAATAGTTGAAGATTATGTGGATGATATTTTGGAAAAATCAAAGAAAATAAGTGAGCACATACAAGTCTTAGGACCCATCTTTGATAGGTTGGAAGAATACAAAGTAAGGTTAAATCCAAAAAAGTGTGTTTTTGGGGTCACATCAGGGAAACTTCTGGGGTTCATCGTTTCACAAAGAGGGATAGAAATTGATCCAACAAAGGTAAAATCCATCCTAGACATGGAACCACCGCAAACGTTAAAGCAGATGAGAGGGTTACAAGGAAGATTGCAGTCCATCAGGAGGTTCATAGCGCAACTATTAGATAAAATCCACCCCTTTTCACATCTTCTCCATAAAGGGATAACTTACAAGTGGGATGACAAGTGTGATAAAGCTTTCCAACATATCAAAGATTATCTACTAACACCTCCAGTGCTCATGCCAACAATACTGAACAAGACATTGAACTTGTATATCTCAGCAACACTGACAGCACTGGGAGCTCTTTTGGCACAACATGATGAAAACGGAAAGGATAGGGCCATCTACTACATCAGTAGAACCTTGGTGGGATATGAGATGAACTATTCACCCATTTAGAAGGAATTCCTAGTAGCTATTTTTTCTTCAAAAAAATTTAGACACTACATGTTGTCACATCAAATCAAGCTCATTGTAAAAATTGATCCATTAAAATACTTGTTATCCAAAGTAACTCTCACAAGACGAATGGAAAAATGGGCAATGATCTTAATAGAGTTCAACATAGAGTATGTAGAGGGAAATGAAATAAAAGGACAAGTGATCGTAGACCAACTAGCATAAGCACCTATCTATGCTAAGAAACCTCTGATATCTTAGTTTCCTAATGAATCAGTGTTCCTTATCTACCTCACAGCTCAGTGGAAGATGTAATTTGATGGATCATTCACCCAACATGGATCCGGAGCAAGCATTCTCTTCATCACCCCTCAAGTTGATTGTATTCCAAGTCCTACCGACTATCATTCCCTTGTACTAACAACATTGTTGAGTATGAATCCCTAATCACAGGTCTAAGGACAACAGTTCAGTGGCAGATACAAGAGATGAAAGTCTATGGAGACTCATTGTTGGTTATCAACCAAGTCAACGACGACTATCAAACTAAGGATGACAAGCTCACTCCTTATAAAAAGATGGTGGAGAATCTCAAAGACCTTTTTATAGACATAACTTTTGAGTAGATTCCTTGCATAAATAACAAAGCAGCAGATTCCATGGAAACAATCGGATCACTACTAGACATGCCAAACAACATCCTTCAATGTGAATTCTTGGTAGAACAACTTCTCGTACCAACTTTTGAAATCCCTAAATTGGAATTTGTGTGTGTCATTGTTGGTCCTAGATCCCCATGGTACCATGACATCTTTACTTACTTAAGCAAAGGAACCCTCCCATCTGATATCACCTCGAACCTTAAAAAGACCTTTGTTAAGAAGGCATCCTGATTCGTGATCCTAGGTGATACCCTTTACCGATGAAGCATCAAAGGGACTTCTACGATGTCTTAACCAAGAGGAATCCTTAACTGCTTTAACAAAAGTACATGATGGCATATGTGGGTCTCATTCTAGTAGTATGACATTAGTTAAGAAATTGTTGAGGATGGGGTACTATTGGAAAACCATGGAAAAGGAAGTCCATCAGTATGTGCATAAGTGTGTCCAATGTCAACAACATGGAGATTTGATTCATGCTCTAGCTCAAGAGTTGCAACCCATGATCACACCATGGCCTTTTTTGTAGTGGGGACTTAACCTCGTAGGAAAAATCACTACAACTTCATCCAACGGCCACAAGTTTATCATAACTGCCACTGAGTACTTTACTAAGTGGGTTGAAGCCATTCCTATGACATAAATAATGAGGAATAAAATAGCCAAACTTATCCTAAGCCACCTAATCTGTCATTATGGTGTTCCACAAACCCTTATCTCAGATAATGGAACCCCTTTTAAAAATTAGAATGTGAAAGAGTTGTGCCAAAGATTCAATATCCAACACCGATTCTCTACCCTGTACTATCCCCAAGGAAATAGTCAAGTGGAAGCTATGAACAAAACTATCCTGAAAATCCTGAAGAAAACAGTGAATGAAAGTGGTCGTAACTAGCCTCTACAACTAAATCCCACTCTTTGCGCTTATCAAACCAATATCTGCATGCCTACAAGTGCAACCCCTTTCTCCCTGGTATATGGATCAGAATCCATCTTGCCTATTGAGGTTGAGCTCCCATCAATGCAAGTGTCACTATAGAGCCTGATAACTAAGGAAGAATATAGAGTGTCTCGACTGAATGAGCTATAATTCCTGGATGAGCATCATCTTGATGCCCTCAATCATTTGCAAGTATATCAAAACTGACTAAAATGGAGCTATAACAAGATAATCAAATGTCGGTCATTCCAAGTAGGGGATCTAGTCTTAAAGCAAAATCAGAAAAACCTTCCAGATCAAGACAACAAAGGGAAGTTTGAGCCTAACTAGTTGGGTCCATTCATCATCACAACAAGCTATGGATTAGGAGCATACCAACTATCAACACTTGAAGGTGAGCCCTTGCAAGATCCCACTAACATTTTGCATCTCAAAAAAATTTATGCCTAATCTTGAAGGGTGTAAATCAGAAAATACAAAAAAATCAAAAACTAATCAAGGTCCAAGAAAAAAGGATTGAAAAAATAAAGAAAAATAATTGTCCTCTAGTGAAAACCACTTCAATGGCACTTTGGGAAAGTACATTGATGAAAACCTGGCAAACAAGAGCCTTGTGTAAATAAAGCATCTCCATCTATTCTTTGTCTATTTTGTTCTACCATTCTTTGCACCACCATTCATCCATCGCCTATCCATGTCCTTATCATAGCTTGATATTGTGAAGTATCACAATCCCTTTAGTACTACTTGGTGCATATTCCAATGGTCATTTTTTCATGCATATATCGAAGTAGTCTAACCTGTCATGTTGGGGGGCAATTGGTTATGGATCATAATCAGGTTCTTATATATCTTGTGGTCATCAGAAATCTTATCTTGAAAATCCAAAAACATTCATAAAATATTATCTCGAAAACACCAAAAACATATGTAAAATGATCATCAGAAAATCCAAAAAACATTTGCAAAATCTTGTAAACTAAAATCCAAAAACTTTCAAAAAATTGTCAAGGAAAAATCCAAAACATCCAAAACACATCAAAATCCCTAAAAAGGTTAAACATCGAAAATCCAAAAATAGAGTCCCCTTGTCAAACTATGTTGTCTTTGAGCTTGAATGTAGGAAAGGCCATCATTGATGTGCCCCCGAGACACCCTAGGTCAGAATTTTAGGATTTTGTCATAATAATCTAACTTTTCCATCACCTGTTCATATCTTCATCTTGTTAATAGGTTGAGTCAGTCGAACTACGTGGTCTCTATGTGTATAACGTAGGCAAGGCTTATCTTTTATCAGCCCCTGAGGCCCCTAGGATCGGTCTTTAGGTTAGGTTATTGGTCGAAACTTGGAAACTCTCAAAAAACCCCTAAACATTTGTCAAATTCTTAGAAAATTCAAAAACATCTAGATATCTTAGAAAATCTAAAAACATTTGAAAACTCTCAAAAAACATCCAAATATTCAGAGAATACAAAAACATTTAAAATTTGAAAATTAAAAAAAAACATTAGAAAACATTCAAAAGACCTAAAAAGCCTCAAATATTTTAGAAAATCCTAAACAGCCTCAAATAATCTAAAAATCCTAAACATTCGCATAAACTTTCAAAAAGACCAAAAACTGCCTCAAAACATTTTCAAAATACCAAAAACATTGAAATATTCTAGAAAATCCAAAACCCATCCATCCCATATCGCTTTCACCTAAAATAACTGTCACCCACAATAAATTGACTGTCACCTTCAACCTTTGGCGAAACAAATAGAAAACGAGTCTAGAAAGTCGTAAAGTATGAACCTAATTGTCAAAATCTAAAGTCTAAATCATAGGTAAATGAGTCAGTGAATTTTATATCAACGACTCATCTTAGCATCATCATCCCAACATCAAACAACCTCTGATCAACATGTCCTAGGATGTATCCTTCCTACAATGGACATCAGTATCATACATCACCTTAGCTAAACTTAAACTAGGCAAGAGATATAGATAACACTGGCTGTTTTTCTTTGGTCTTTTCTTACAATTTATCTTAATGACCCATTCTGAGGACCTATAAATGATGTCTATCAAGATGATTTAGAGAGAAAGGAATGGGGCATTGATCATTATCTTTTATTTTTTGTGCTTGTGGATACTCTTGTAAAATAATCTTGGTGCATACTTAGTTATGTGTAGGAAGGTTGTTTAGGGTATGTTGTTGACTATTGTGTATGCTTTGGTCCAATATATTCTAAGTTTCTAACTTACATTCCAATGAGGTTTTTGTATGTTAAGGTGTGAACAAGAACTATCCTATCTATTTTCTGAGTCAAAGTCCATTACACTAGATGCAACGTTGTCCTGGTTATTAATACTTTGGTGCATCATATCTATGTGTTATATCAAACAATAAGGAACGACAGAAAATCCCAATCCCAAAGTGTGAGCAACTCATCATCCTGCATTTCATCCTCATTTTGCATGTCTCATTACCATCTCTAATAAAGTCTTGATGGATCATAGACTTGTTGGATCTTTTGAAGTAATCATCAAAATCAACTGTCATTCATTCTTTATTCTTCTATCTTCTCTCTGCGCTAACTTAGTATCATGACAATCAACAAAAACATCATCAATACATCCACCCTACATCCAAAAACCATCAGCATACACGCATCTCACAATCATAGCATAATCATAAAATATCCATCAGATAATCATTGCACACCACATCATACATTCTACATTATCATTTGAGTTGTGATGAAATATAGATTTGTTATTCTAAACATCTTAAATCATTGCATATCATTAGCATTTGCATTCATACATCTATATGCGTACATAATCATCTCATAAAAATTCATAGAAAATACACAAAAAGAAATGCATCCACATCATTTGCATCACATATCATATCATTCATAGCATATCGTGAAAAGATACTGAAAACTAATATAACATTGCATCCATATCATATCATGATCATTGCATATCACATAGGCATAAGTACAGTGTATCCATACATGATCAAATATAAGCATCTCATCCATACATACATCATAAGCATGAAATAAGTGAACAGATCACATCATATACAATCATTCGTATATGTATCATATATATATATACATCAAAAAATGAATGTCATGGTACAAAATACGGATCAATATATGAATAATGATCATAAGTACAATATCCACGAGGCTATCAAAAAGGAGTCGATGAATGTATATCTGTGGTAAATAATGGGGCAACAAAATAAAAAAAGTGTCTATACATGAAAGCTAGCCTTGATGGCTACTACCCTCTATGGCCTACCTCTCAGGCTGATCCTTTGCTCTCGGTCATGCATCACTATGCTACAAAAAATTAGGCTATCTAAGTGCCTGTGGTACATCTCGGTGGTAATGTTGCCTATAATATGTAGCCTCTATCATGGCCTCTCTGTATAATCGCATCGAAACAGTCCTACCATGTGTGGCCACCATCATAGCCTCTATCTGTTGGCATCGGGAAACCTCCTGATCCCTCTCTGTGGTCATGGCTTGTACCTGCTGTAAAGCCTGCCACCTACTTTCGTTCCTAGTCCTACTCAACAGTAATACCCAAAATCTATTGGCGGGCCTGATCCCACTCTCCTATCAAAATTTGCACCTATTGTTGCAGTTACTGGATCTATGCATCTCTTGGATCCGGTGGTGGTGGTGTATAAGCAGTTGTTGTTGAACACTGGGCTACTATTGAATCAAAGGCTACTGAGTGTAAGGAAATCTAGGGAGCGTATCTAGTGAAAACTCCATACAGTAGTGCCTTCGGTAACTTTCATTTTGATTAGGTTACCTCAAAGATACGTTCAACTATGTCCTAAAGCGGAAACAGACATAGTTATTTCCCACATTGATCCTTCTGAGAAAAACATATGTGAATTTAACAGCAATCAACAACACATATGAAAGATAAAATAGAAAACCAGAACACAAAGATTTATGTGGGGAAAATCCTTTTGGATAAAAAACCCCACACTCCAAAGAATGAGCCATTGTATTATTCAGCAACAAATCAGTTACAATACAATTTCAGGCTCTTAGCCTTTTAAGAGATTACATCTTGTTCATTTGGATACAACTGGTAGCAAACACCCCTAGAGAGATTAGGAGAGATTCTAGCATAACACTGCCTTTCTCTTCCTCTGCTTGGACCTCATGGCTTCGGCCTTTTAGCCAGCCACTCGGTCCTCACTCTATCATTCTCTCTCTCGCTCTCAGCTCTTCAGCTCCTTGGCTTATCAGCCTGTCAGCCTATTCACTACAAAACGTCTAATGCATTCATGTACATTCTTCTCATACGGCTCTGTGAATTAATTCAAGATCATAACTGTCAAAACAGCAACCTCCAGCTCAACATCTTTATCGAAATGTAGATGTTTCCATTCCTATGTAGATTATTCCTTGCAGATCGTTCAGTTCCATCGCAACTGCTGCAAAAAATCCAACCGCCAACCATTTGAATTTTGCTTCCTCTGATTGGTCCATGAGCCACCACAAAGGTAGTCAAACGGTCAAGGAACAATCCACTAAGTTCGCATGTCGGTGAGACATGAGAAGTGTCTCCTCGATGCTTAATGGATTCATAGACGATTACGACATAGGTTCCAACAATCGGCAAGAGGTTATATCAAATGCCATGAGTCATACCGAATCTACCAATATCCTTTGCACTTCTATCGGCAACCGTCAAACAATCGGAAAGACTTACCGCTCTCGCCAAGACATCATGCCAAAGCTCGTAAGGTATTCTGAAGAGTTAATCAGTCAGCAATACTATCACTCTTCACCCAAACATTACATCGACAACTCCAAGTCATATCGACCTCAGCATTCTCATCGGCGAGACAATTTCCATTCGATGAGACATCATACCGAAGTTCAAAGGTCATATTGATGCTAGCTTTTCCATCGGCAAGACACCTGCAATTCGCCAAGACTTCATACTGAAGTCTTCAAGTCATGCCGAAATGAGTATTCCATTCGGTGAGACAATCATCTTTTGCCAAGACATCACACCAAGCGCTTCATGTTATACTGAACACTGAGCAGTCGCCAAGAGTCATACCAAAGCACTGAAGAGTCGGCGATACTTATCGTCTTTGCTAAGACCTTATACCAAGGTCTTAAGTCACCCCGAGAGCTGCATTCATAGTCGGTAAGACTTATGTCTTTCGCCAAGACCACATACCGAGCGCTCATGTCTTGCCGAGTCAGCAAGACATTTGAATTTTCCAAGACCTTTCACCAGGCGTCGAGAGCTACACCGATGACTTCAGTTGTATCCCCATTGGCAAGACCAACACCTGTCACGAAGACTTCACGCCGAAGTCTCCAGGTTACCCCGAGCCTATCTTTCGCCAGGAGTCATGCCGAACACATCCCACACAGTCAGTGAGACAAATGCCCATCGCCAAGACTTCATAGCGAATCCTTCAAGTCATACCAATGACTCCATTTGCTAAGACATCTCTCGGTCACCAAGACTACATGCCGATAGGAGAAAGTCATGTCGATTTCCACATCGGCCAGACAGACCAAAGGTCATGCCGATATCGGCAAGACTTCCTATCATCGCCAAGACATCATTCTGAGACATATGAGTTACCCTGATGATCTAGTCGCCATGAGTCTCCCCGACATTTGCTAGACCAAATCGTCGGCCAGAGGTCTCCACTCGGCAGAAGGTTACAACGAAGGCCACAAGTCACAGCGACATCATCAGTCGGCAAGATAGAAGCAAAGTCTCAGCGAAATGAGAAAAATGCAAGGTTACTAAACTGCCAGTCAGCCAGACAACATGAATGTCATAGCGACCATGCTTTCTCAGAGGTTTCAACCTGTGAGATTAAGGTACATTTTCCAACACTAAGGAGGTTATTATACAACCAGTGGAGCCCCCAAAACCTAGCCATCCTGACCGCCATGTCCTCTACCCTTCCATACTCCCTTGCCTCTAGGTCTCCCTCATAGAGGAACACTTGTTGGATCTGTCAAATGTCGCAGAGGTGCGAACCAAGCATCATAAGTAGACGTAGTCTATGCTACCGCCTGACCCTAATCATAGGCCCAAGACTGAGCCACTAACTGACTAAAGCTCTCAACTGCCTTTGGAGCTGGAATAGTCGGTCCCCATATGGGAACCTCTTTGGAAGACCTTGCAAACACAGCTATGTAATCATCATATGGCCTGGCCTAGACCTCCCCAAATTGTCGAGCCACCCTGTCTGGTAAATATCGCTCAATAATGGTGTGCTCACGACCTTGCATATATCGGGTTTGTCTCACAAAATATAGTTTTTTCACATCATTAAACCATGGTGGCATCTAAAGCCACGGGTGCCATAAAAAAACTATCATGTCATTGATAACCCATTGCCAGTACGGGAGCCCAATCTGTCTAGTATGTATTAGGGTGATCGCACCTCTGTACCTCCAAATGATGGGATCATATGGTTCCACGTCTACCATTTGCACAATATGTTGGAGCATGGCAATATGCTCCCATGCCCAAATATGAAGCAGAGTCACCCCTGCACTAATGGCTCTCCCATCACAATAAACAAAATCATGCATTTCATGATACAATGAGGCCAACATCACTAGCCCCCATGCAAAAAGTGTCCTCTTGTGCAACATCCTATGACATGCCAATCCCCATTCTGGGTTGAACCCTCTGTTGCGTCTGTCAAGAGCCACCAAACCTAAAATTATGGCTATGATGATCAATCTAAAAGTAGGCACATGACCTCTATACGACTCAACGTTGATCTATGATGTAACTAAAACAATGTCCTCCATCTCCATCACCTTGTGGTAAGCATCAAGTTTGGCATCAACATCGTAGATGATGTGATCGCCATGTATCGATAAATGCAAAATATGTCATACATCCTCAAAGGTAACTATTGCCTCGCCAGTGGGAATATTAAAGGACAAGGTCTCGTTGTTCCATCTCTCGCATAGAGTTGTCATCATAGATAAATGTGTCTGGATGACGGGTCCATATGCTACATACCAGAGGTCGATCTCTCCCAAGCGCTCCTGGCATAACTCTGACAGATCGATTAATCTCTCTAACATGGTGGGTTTGTGCTCGCGCGACATCAGCGATGGAATGACCTCCTACATCCACGAAGCACACGACGTTAAGAAATCAAGGAAATTTGACTCAATTTGAAATTTTCAGTTCACAAATCACAAAAGTGTCACTATTTGCAATAGTGTCGCTATATTCAAATTTCAAATTGCAATGCCCTAAAGCATTTCAAATTGCAAATTGCAAAGTGTGTCACCAAATACACTGGCGTCACGATTTAATCTTTGGAAAACCTTAACCCTAATTTCTAAATTGACAAGTGTGTCGCTATATAAGCATGTGTCACAATCTAAAATTAGAAACCCTAATTTTAAATCGTGAATAATGTCACCATATACATATGCATCGCTATAATTCATTTGAGTGTCGTCGATTGCAAAATGGGCATCGCTATATAGTGATATCACCAAAGTTTAAATTTCAAAGGGCAATAAATGCATCACAAAGTCAAATTTTAAATCAAGTTTGGAGTTACATACTGGTGGTCCTATGCCTGGAAGTAGCTGATACTCTCGAACTTGGTCAAAGATGTGCCTAGGAAGCTCTTGTCATGCCATTTCGTCGGAGGCTCAGAGCTCAAAATAGCAAGAATCTTTTAAGTGTGAATGCACAAATGAGTTGAAAGTGACCCTTCTTGGCTTATTAAAGCTAGAAAATTAGGGTTTTTTCCCTAATTTCACCTTCAAGCTAGGGTTTATCATCATTTTCACCAATTTCGCCAATTGTAACCTAATTTTGCATTTTTTGTGCATTTTTGGCATAATTCTTGTATCTTGGAGCCTTTTTAGACCCTTAGGGCAGCTTTTAACCTTTATCAAGAAATC
Source organism: Sequoia sempervirens (assembly GCA_007258455.2). Classification (NCBI taxonomy): domain Eukaryota; kingdom Viridiplantae; phylum Streptophyta; class Pinopsida; order Cupressales; family Cupressaceae; genus Sequoia; species Sequoia sempervirens. The sequence continues at coordinate 3,306 of VDFB02257966.1, read as the reverse complement.
AACCCAAAATTCAAAAAAATTGCCCAATTTCTCAAGGGGGCAAGGAGGCAGCTTTATCCTTTCGCTCAGGCATCTAAAAAAAAATCAAAAATTTTTTTATTTTTGATTTAAGCAATAGTTTTAATCTGAAGAGCATTATTCTTTGAGCCAAAGCAGCAAGTACCTCGCTTTAAAGAGGGGAAAAATCTACACATTGAAAAATGCCCTAAATGATATAATACACTCAAAACAGGTTTACTAACATCATTTCCTCTTTAACCCATCCTCTTTTTGCTTAATAAATTAAATTAACCTAGCTAATTTAATTAATGGCATCATTTTCGTCCATTAACCTAATTCACCAATTCAGGTTAATTCACTCCCCCTTCACACTAACATTTCATCTCTTTAAATTAAATAAATCAAAACATTTAATTTAATTCCCTAAGTCTTCTAATTTAATTAAATAACCCTAAGTTATTTAATTAAATATCATTTCATCTCTCTCACATTCATTAAATCATTTAATTTAATGAATATCACTTTAATTCCTCCAAATCCCCTAATTGCATGATTAAACTTTGTTTAATTAACAATTAAACTAACTTTCCTCTAGAAGGGGAATATTCCCATAGAATATTCCTTATCCCCCTTTCTGCACAATTAAGAATTTCTTTTAATTTCCAAAATGCCTTTTATCCGCACCCAAATGAATATTCCAAGGAATGTTCTTATTCCTCCATCATTTGAAAAAGGGATATTTTCACTTAGCTTCTAATGCAAGTTTTAACCTTTAACTTGTGTGAGCAGGTCAAAATTGTGTTTGTTTGAAGCAAATGTGAGCCCTTGATTAAATACCATCGTGCATTCTCATCCATTGATGAGAGTCTATGATCCATGCCTCTCATCTCCTTCATCTTGGACCGTTGATTAATCTTTTCAATCTTAACCCTCCATTTCTCATTTGTTCTCCTATAAATAGAACACTATTTGGAGACAAATGGATCCATCTTTCAATTCCAAAGTCATGTTGTTAAATTCACTTGCATCCACACTCACAATTTACTCACTTTTAGCTTGTTTTAGTTTATTTCGAAATGCATAATAGCTTAAAGCATCCATTAATGGCTTCTGTGCATCCATCTTAGTTTGTATAGGAATTAGGGTTTCCATCTCTTAGCTTAAAATTAGCTTATATTAGCTTAGCAATTGCATAATTAATTCATTTTTAGCATAAAATCATGGTAACTTAGCTTGCATCGTGTTTAATTTAGCATAAACTAGGTTTTCATCCATTTATCACAATGGTTTCATCAATTCTCTTCCATAGAATTGACTAAAATAGGCTTAGTAATCATGGGATTGGGAAAGGCTCATCGTTTCACATCAACATGACACCAATTCCAAAACAAGATAAGTTTCAAATGGGTTAGAATAGGAATTTAACTGTTATCTTAGTTTGTAACTTTCAATTTCAGTAAATTCTTAGTTTAACTTTTCAATTTGAATGATCTTGTTTGGTAGATTGGGGTTTAGTGGATAAATTGTGCTTTGATTCATCATGGATCAAGTGTAATCGATCCACCTTGACAATCCTCGACTCACAGATGTGTTTTGATTTGGAATTTTATGAGTGAAAGATGGAGTTTTTGTTTGGATATGGGATGTGAAAGTTGGAATTTGATGGATGTGTGAGGTGTTCATATTATTGAATTGTGTTTGTAATGGGCTTGAACTAGTTTGACCTTGTGTGTTTTGGTTGCTATATTGTTGGAAAGGCCCTTGTGTGTTGCTTTGTTGGGGAATGCTTGAATTAGGACCTTTTGATGTGTTAATGTTTGAATTCAAAATTATGTTTGGTATGGTGTTCATTTGTGTCTTCGGTCCACAAATATGAACCTTTCACATTTTGTTTCTACTCATTGAAAATGGGTTGGAAGATGATGCACACATGGCATTAGATGATGAACCAAATGGGTTAAATATATTTCCAAGAGGTTTTGTCATAGCTTGTGAGCCTTGTGTCCCAAATAGTGTTGTATTGATTATTGTGGATTCTTATGTTGTCCCTCCTAATGGCATAGTAACATTTATTTGTGGGATAGTGCATTTAGGAGTAGATGCATCATGTCCTTGGCTTTGTGTAGTCTCATTGATTGGTGTTGCTTGAAGTGTGTTAAAATCAAAACCATGAGGAATTTTTTCCCCACTTTGTAATAGTTTTTCAAGAAATCGGTGTGGGTCTTGTGCTACTATCTCATCCACAAACCATGCTACTTCAGGGTCTTGGGCTGCTGGCTCAATCTCCTCTTTAGTTATAGGTCTTTGTTTTCCCTTATCAAGATTTTTTCAAAATTATTTGGAAATGATGATTGTGGCCTAGGTGCTTCATTGGAAGAGGAACCAAAACTCATGTTGCTAGTATGATTGAAAAAGTCATATTCTTATTAGATGAATTCCATTTCTTTTATTTTCCTTTGTAATCTTGTTTGGACCATAAAATACTTTATGATGTGTTGAATCGAATATGAATTCTATGGAATGATAATACAATTATAAGACTATGCAACTAGGCTATGTTTTTTTGGTTTTTCAATATATATATGAATGTCAAATGATGATGCTACTAACACCAAGATTAAGATACCAAGTGACAACAAGTGAAAGTGAGATAATGTCACTATGATCCTAAAATCTATGGTAATACTAAGACTAAAGTATGCCAAATTTGATTAATGATGAAGGGTGTGGTATGACTAATGTTATGATATGATGTCTAAGCACTTTTGTGAACCTATGAAGAGGTTACTAACCAAACTAATATAGTCCAAAGTGGCAAACCTGATTTTCAAGAGCTTAAAGAAGACCAAGACTAAAGTGATGATTATTGACAAAGTGGCCTCAAACTAGACTTATGAGTTTAAAGGACCAACTCAAAGGAAAAAGACTTTATTGATGAAAATAAAAGGTCAAGACAATCTGAATTTGTAACTATGGTCTAATCAAAAGTCTGATAAATTTTCTAATCTAAGGTCTACAAAAGTGTATGCAATCTAATGAGACCTAAAGTTTGACCTATGATGTATGCAACTAATGCAATGGAAAGCTAAATGAATGGAATGAAATGATAGATCTGATATGAGAAAGTATGTGGTTTGATAAGAAGATTACAATCAGGTATTGATCCAAAATAGGACTACACCAAAATTCCCTAAAAAATTTGTCAACTAGCAAATGTGGTGCACGACCTGTCAATTGTATTGTCCTAAGATGCACATGTAGTTCTTTGTTTCTAGCAGATGCGATGTTCTAAGAAGCAATTTTGTT